>APFE030135018.1:27823-69071 GCA_000404065.3 Pinus taeda
AAAACCCTGGTCTTTCCTTTGCCAAAAATGCAGATAAAATATGTACAATAGAGTGTCAAGCTTTTCCCAAGAGTCCAACCCTGAAAATGACGTAGAAAATACATAATATAGGCAACCCAAACCATTCCCTTGCCTCTAGGGGTCGAGCTCATCCTCCTAGAAGCTGTTTCAACCAACTCTAAACAAAGCACTACAATCTAGGCAATCAAAACAACTTGCCTCTATAAGGTAGGAAACCAATTCATTCATTAAATTTTCACTTTTTGGTGAATGAATCTTCTAGAATAAGTAACTAAGTGTCAAAATAACATCATGTTTCATTAATTACATCAAGAGGAGTGAAAAATCACATCACAAGTCAAAACTGGTAAAACTGGTTGCATTTCCTGAGCTGCAAGATGAAAATTTGGCCAAAAAGCCCTGTGCACCGCGCGCCTGAGCCCTATGCGCCGCGCGCATTTCACCCTGTTTTTGGGTCACTTCTCGGCATCCAAATCAATCTCACAATAGCTGGTTCGAAATCCCTGGATGTCTACTATCCAGCCCAAGTGGAATTTTGCAATTTGGAGCTCATTTTCCCACTGAAAATGTCATTCTCCTGGAAGTACTTCCTGCTGCTGCAAAAGGTGGCAGAAAGGTGATTTTCATGGTGTTTTTGAGCCTTTTGGTCACCCAGAACTTAATGAAATGCTTTGGAAATAGCTGAGCATGTATAATTCATCATAACAAACCCAAAAAGGTAAAGTTTTCCTCCAGCAAGTGTCCCAATCTTAAGCGCGCGCATCGACACGCTATGCGTTGAGCCAAAAAACCTGTTTTTAGGAAAAAAATTTCAAAATGACAAAATTTTCTCCGAATTTGCTCAAATTCGGAGTGAAGACCCTCTATCATGTATTGTGCCCCACCAATGAAGCCTCGGCCAAAATTTGGAGTGGATCGGGCTTTTTTCGTCGTTTTAGTGCTTTGCTC
This sequence comes from Pinus taeda, assembly GCA_000404065.3. Classification (NCBI taxonomy): domain Eukaryota; kingdom Viridiplantae; phylum Streptophyta; class Pinopsida; order Pinales; family Pinaceae; genus Pinus; species Pinus taeda. Next base: position 28,793 of record APFE030135018.1, read on the forward strand.
AATCGCCTCTTTAGGATCTTCATTTTTTCTTTGCAGACATGCATACGAGCCCAATAATGAGTTTTCATATGACGAAGCATGTCTTTGTCTCTGTTTGCCTTCGCCAACAATTTCTCTAGATGAGTGTTCACACAGATGAGCATAGACTCTCGATCAATTGGTGTCAAATCACCGGGTCTCTTTCGAGCCAATTCTCGATCTTCACGGATTTGCCACAGCTCATAAAGTGTATGTTCATCCTCTAGCTGTTTGTTGCGCTGCTCCAAGTAGTTTATCACCCACTTAGCCATCTGCAATTTCTTTTGCAGTGAGTCATTCTCAGCCCTTTGCTCCCGGATGATCTCCTTTAGCTCCGAGCTAGGAGAGCTCGCATCAACATCAATGAAATCTGTGTCCCGGCCTCTTGAAGGGCCCTCATCATGCATGGGTCTCTTGCCCCTATCCTGGATCTGTACCTGTGCTAAAAAAGAAGGTGAGACCCCTTCCACATGATGTGGAGATAATACTCACTGTGCTGATGGAGTCAACGAGACCCCTTCCACCCTGGGTGGAGATAGTACTCGTCGTGTAGATGCAAATAAGGCCTTGTGGCCTCGTTGGTATGTCACATATGGAGGAGCACTTATATGCTCAGTCTCAGGAATGTCTGGCTGGTGTGAAGGCACTCCCTCATCATGAACTATCTCGGGAGGCGGCTGTAGCGCTGAGAAGAAGTCACGGGAGATGAAATCCTCCCAAGTAATGCCCTGCTGTCTCAACTGATGTATCACTATGATTTTGATCAGCGCGTAATGATATATGCTCTTATGCTGATGTGTTGGGCTCTTCCTTTGTACTAAAGTCACCATCCTCTCTATGTTGTGACACATGAAGTACAGAATGTTCATCATACGTACCCTCGTGAAATGCATCAACAAACGGACATGGTACCGAATGATGAGTTTCATCAAGGGTGCAAACTCATCCCTCAGGAATCTGAAAGGAAAAACTGTACTCAAGTGTCTCATATACCCAGGTTTGATGTATGGCTCATAGTAGAATCTGTCTAACTGCTGGCGTTTGCTCCATTCCTCTCCTAAATTTGGTATCCCGGTGGCCTGAGAAATAGTCTCTGGTGACAAGGTGAAATTCACTCTGGCGAGGCTTACATGACCATCATGTAAATGTAGAACAAATAAACGAACTAGTTCCCGATGATGCTGAGTTTGTGAGATCATCTCACAGTATTGGAAACACGATTGACGCTGAAACAATCCATTGCAAGTGGGCAAGCCTACAATTGAGCCAAAGAAGTGGGCTCCTCCCTAACATGTTGACCAGCTTTGCCACTTTTGTGATACCTCCTTGGCACATTTACCTCCGGCGTAGAATCACTGTCATACTCCTACTCATAGACTGACTCGGTCTCTGACATGACTTCAAAAACAAGATAGCTGGAATATATATGCTGATGTATAATCTGTGTACAATTGACTGCAAACTGTTCTTTGCTCTAAAAATGATGTGACCAAGGGGAAACAAATGCACAAGGGAATATTAGGAAAGGGAAAACATTACGGAATTAGAGACTTTGGAAATAAAAACAAGGGAATTAGGGAAGGAAAGGGAAATGAAAATGTTGGATTTAGGATTTTGGGATGTTAGGTAGGGATAATGTGTTTTTTAATAGAGGTGAGGGACTAGGATTTGAGGGATTGTAGGGTAGGATTAATGAGGGAATTAATGGGGAAGAATAATGGGTGAATTTGGGAATGAGAAACAAAGGGAAATGGGGAAAAAATCAAAACCTTGTTTACACTTTGTTTTCAAACCCTACAACACCTTTTACATTGAAACCTTACAACACTTTTTACATTGACAAAGGAGGGTTTTCCACCTTAGATCTCTACAGAAAATATTTAATGAACCCATCACATTAACCTTTAAAAGCCAAGCAAAGGTAATGTATATGAGCCTACCTGCAAATTTGTGCGGAGAGGGGGTGATTTGATGCTCTTTCAAACAAGTTTTCAAGCTCCAAACCTAGTGCGCCGCGCGGCTCACCCAATGCGCCGCGCGCTTGTATTTTTACACTATGGCTTTGTGCCGAGTGCGTCGCGCGCTCCTAATGTGCCGCGCGCCTAGCCCAGTGTGTCGCGCACTTGGAAACTGCTCTAACTTCCACTCAAATTCACAAATTCACCTTGAAACCATGTTCTTCACTCTTGGCATGTACAATGAGTTGAAAATGTGTTGAAATATCTTTATAAAGATTCCATTTTGATTTTTGCTTGGTCCATAACCCATTTTGTAATGTTTTGTCGTTGACACTTTTTCAGGATTAATGGACTTCTGACTTTTTGGTTTCCTCCTTACATTTGGTTGAAATAATGATTTTATTTGACAATTTTTTTGCAGGGATAACTGTGATATGATCTGGAAAAGGAGGCCAAGGTTGCACCTAGACAATTCAAGAACTGAAATTTTTGAAAATTTATTACAAAAATGAGATGACAACTTATCTTCAAAACAGAGTTTTGAAGAGAAGTCCTAATCTATTTGTATAATGATAAAAATTATTGAGGTAACCACCTATCGAGGACATCCCTCTGGCCTGCTGGTCTTCTTAGACTTTGCAAAACAAAATTGACTTAACCCTAGACCTAATGACCGAGAACACTTGTCATGACCTAGAAATTCGACCTCTTGATTTTTATGAACAGACCTGAACCAGCAATGCCAAAAATGAGGGGAATGAGTGACACAAACCATTCCGTCAGAGTTATTGCATGCCTAACGAAATGAAACTGATCGAAACTGATGGGACACCTAAACATGAAATGCAAAAAAGATCTTTGATCTCTGACGGAGGGATAACTAGACCGACTCTAACACATACCACGATCACTCATCAAAATCTTGAGAAAACCAAATTGTGTAATTACATACTCAAAGAGGAACTTCGCAGTATTTGTGCTTGTGCAATCCTTCACAGGCTGTGCCTCCACCCATCGAGTCAAATACTCAGTCGTGGTGATAATGTACCTCGCTCCCATCTTTCCTTAGGGCTGGATGGATCCAACAAAGTCTATCGCCCATTTCTCAAAGGGTTGTAACATCATCTATGGATTCAAAGGAATATCATCCCTACGTGATGGCCTACCATTCCTTTGACATGCAACGAACACCTTGAAGTACGCTTTTGAATCTTGATAGAGGGTTGGCCACCACAACCCTGTGCGTAAAATATTCTACACGATCGCTCTCTCTGCATAATTCCTTCTCGCGGTGCCCCCATGAGCATCCACAAGGATGATGCTTCTTTTAAACTTTGGTACATACCATTGCAATATCTCATCGGAGCCCATTTTGTATAGATGCCCAGCAATGACAGAAAAATCTTTTGTGCACACCACTAACTCCTTCTTCTTGTGGACGGTGTATCCCTTTGGGGCAGCTCATATCATCAAGAAGTGTATTCTATCCTCGAAATGACCATTCACGACACACACTGCAAAAAGCTGCACATTAGGCAGTCCCTCCTCCAAATTAGTGGGCTCTTCCCCTGTTTCGATGCACAACAGATGGTCTGGTCCCACATTCAATCCTCCAGACTTCACAATAACTTCAAAATCATATTCCTAGAACAATAATAGCCATCTACAAATTTTGCCCCCAACAAAGGCTTATTGACCAGGTACTTCAACGTGGAATGATCTGTTTACATCTTAAAATGGCCTCCTAGCAAGTAGTGTCTAAACTTCTAGAGCATGTATAACATGGCTAATCCTTTACGCTCGTGGTAGAATAGCTATTTTCTACCTTATATAACCTTCTGCTTGCAAACATTATAGGATGGTCCAAGTCTTCTCCACCAACTTGTGTCATTACTGCTCCCAGCGCTATACATGATGCGTCGACGTGTACATGAAACTCCTTATTCCAATTCAGAAAGACTAAAATCAGTGCGGTGACCATATTTTCTTTCAATACATCCAAGCTCTTCTTATAATCCTCGTTCTAGTAGAATGTGACATCCTTCTTCAATAACTTATCCATAGGCGCAATGATCTGGGCATAGCCTTTGATAAACTTTCTATAATGTCATGTATGTCCTATGGTAGCACGCAGCTATTTCAAAGTCCTTGACGCTTCCAAGTTTAGTATCACTTAGATCTTCACGGGATCTACAATTAGTCCCTGCCTAAAAACCACATGACCCAGCAAGGTCCCAAAAGGAACACAGAACAGGCATTTCTTCAGATTGAGCGCAATCTGGTATCTTCGATAGGTATCTAGCATCAGGTGCAAGCTTGCTACATGGCGTTTTACTAGCCCAAACACATTCTAATCATCAAAGTATATTTCTAGGAACTTATGAATAAACACCTTGAACGCAACAATGACTACGTGCGAGAAAATCATAGGTGCATTCTTCAACCCAAACAACATTACAATGTAGTGGAAACAACCCCACTCAGTCGCGAAGGTTTTCTTACTCCTATCCTTCAACATGATTTTAATCTAGTGGTACCTTGAGAGCCCATTAATGAAGGAATATGCTTTGTGGCCACCTACATTGCCCAACACTTCATCAATGAATGGAGTCAGGAAAGGATCATGTACGCAAGTGTCATTCAGCTTTCTAAGATCCACGCATATCCTTATTTCATCCTTCTGCTTCTTCTCCTGTACCACCATTGGGCTTACCCGGTTAGATTATTCCATAGGCTCAATGATGCCTAGCATGAGCATATTGTCTAGCTCTAATCAAACCTTCTCCTTATACTTCAGATTGAGATGGTAAGACCTTTTCTTAACCGGCTTCGCGTCGAGCTTCAATGTAATTTTTATAAAACCTAGGTCCCTTATTATTACTTTTACAACTGTAAACTTGGTAGGGAATAAATCTTGGTATTCGTGGAGAAATTCAGCAACCTTATCCACCATTGTGTCGTCCCAATAATCTCCAATCTTTTTGAATTTGGGCTTTGCCTTCATACCAATGTTTACCTGTTTCGTTATCAGTGGTGCAGTTATATCAGGATTCTCAACCTGTGGTCCTTCAACCTCACGTGACCTTTTGTTTCCGAGATGTTAATATTTTTTGGATCCTCATCCTCTTCTTCAACGGTTATGTCATAACATTCTAGCACATTACTCAGTTGAGTAGCCCACTCAGGCTTAATTAGGTGCAAAGGATCCCGCAGTATCCTAAATATTGTTGCTTTCACCTCTTGTGGTGCATCATCAATACAGTCAAACCCATCTTCAAAGTTGAATGTCATTATGAATCCTTCGCGTAGAATATCCCATTCACCTTTACCATGGTGGAGCTCTATTTCTAAGTACCAGTTCATTGGGACGACATCCAGGGTGTGACAGAACAAGTGCACCCATTCAGGTTGGGGATTCTCTCCATAAGCCTGAGCCCATTTGGCTAAGTGTGTGTGTGGATCATTCTGCCCATCATATTTGTTGCTTATTTGCACCTTCAGCTTCCCAAAGTGTGTCATCATCATTCTCCTACATTCACACCAATCATCAAAGCTCCCTTGTGCGTAACCCACCATCTTGCGGTTGTAGTGTGTAGTTCCTAGTCTAATGCCTTGAAGCTCTTCTTTTCTGGTACCTCCCTTTCAAATGCATCCAAAAATATATCTACATCATTCAAGCCATCATAAGTGGTCATATTTCTTACCTCTGATGACACATGGTGCAACGACCAGGTCATCATGTTATAACTCAGTGTAGTTACCGCATGTAACCGATTCTACTAGTGCTTTAATTCTTCATCAGAGCCCAAGGTTCATGAACTCTCGCGATCCCATGTAAGTCATCCATCTATTGTTGGGTTCACCGAATCTTAGTCTCATGTTGTTATCTTATAGCTATAGTCCAGATCGTCATCGCCCTCATAATCGTGACTAGTTCAGTATGGCGTGATCCTTCAGTAGGATCTAGGGGTACTATCACGTGGAGTGATTTCTTCTCAAATATCATCTTTCGCTTCTTTAGTTGATTACCCCATTTATATCAGTGGCCCAATCAATGCCAAGGAGCGCAAGATAAGGGTTACTATCATCCACAATTTCTATTACTTCAAAGTTAGCCAATACGCTCACACCTTCAACATCTACAGTCACCCCTTGTAGCCACCCCATGGGGATGATATTCTGTTGATTCACCATCCTTAGCTGAATCAGAGACCATTGCAGCGCGGGTATTCCCATCCATTCCCAAGTTTGCTTCAGTAGGATGTTGTTATAGACATATTTAGGCACTGCAACCCCAATCGCATATGTCCATAAACCAAGGGATTCTAAGTCCCTAGAAGTGTTGTTTCATACCCTAAAGGAGCAAGGTCAGCCGATTACGTCATCTCCCAGAAGTATTCCCCGAAAAACTACTCAGAACTAGTCAAAACAGGACCATACAGACTACTCAGTGCTAAGGGTGCGATGCATCTCACCTGCCACATGCAAAATGTGCGATGCACACTGAAAAGCCCTTCTGTAAGGTGCGATGAGCGAGAGCAGGCAAATGGCAGAAGCAGTTGGCTAGGTGGAAACCCATAGAATCTTCTAGAAACTTCCCATTTGACACTTGCCTCTCTGAATTCACCCAAGGATGAGTAAGAGATCATGAAATCTCCAAGTGGAACCAAGAACTATCAGAGAGATGACACTAATCAAAATCATAGAAGCTGACTCACCCACCTGCAAACATCTATATATGGATCCCTCATCCTAGAGATCCAGAGGCTGGAATTTTGTATTTTGTAAGGAAGTGTTATTGGTTTCTCTGTGCAACATTGTATTGTTGGGTGATCTAAGATTTTCATGGGCTAAATAGGGCTTTTATTTTGGGATGATGGCACTGGGTTAGACCAATGGGTTGTAATCCTCTCTTCTACTACTTCTATCAATAAAGCTATTTGAGTTTTCCTCCATATGTTTGTGTATCTCTAAATCTTGTCTTGATATATGCATTTATATGGTTAATATATATCTGATCCTGTATTGTTTATGATTATAGATCTCTATGCTTTGATGGTATCATGTTGCTTTGACTCCACGGGTGTTCTTTGAAGCAGGACAAGTAAGGAAAGTGTAGTGGATTTCTGTCAAAGGGGAAAGGAAACAAGCAAGGAGCCAAGTGAAAGACTGAGGTTGGTACTCTCTGCTTCTTTCTCATCTATCTCTCACAAACGAAAACACAAGTAATTTTAGTTTTTTTTTTCCTAAGATAGCTACCCATCTTAGTGGGACTAGCAGCTCTAAATGGACACTAGTTTTCCCGATAACAAAATGGCAACTCCACTGGGGATTAAATAGCTTGTTTTCTTATTTATATTTGTTTTCTTTATAAACTATAGATGAAGCCTGAAGTTAAGCCAGCTAGCCTTCGAACTGCATTTGCTATGCAAGTGAAAATTAGATCAATGCTGCTTCAGTCCATCTCCAGGTTTTGTTTATAAACTAAACAACCAACTTGCAAACATCCTAAGTGCCCTAGTGGTAGCTCAAGTAACCTCATTAGATCAGCCCCTATGCTTTGTATTTACTGACTATCATTAGCTTAGCCTAAATCCCTGAACTAAGCTGTGAACTATGACCAAAAACCAAGTTAAAGTCTCATCCCTGGACCATCGCACTATCTCCTTTTGACAGTCTGGATGCATCACACCTCCCGTGTGTAGTAGGTGAGATGCATCCCTGTTTCCCTGTGTTACAGGTGCAATGATCAGAGAAGACTACTTCTGCCTCCAAATTTTGGTTTTTTCTTCATTGTCTTCAGCTTTATTCAGGAGTTTTGTTGTCTGTGATTAGTATACCATTGTTGAAACTCCCTTCCTTTGCATTATTTAGCCTCCATTGTACAAAGAATTGTGAATTCTTTTATGTATTTTTCGCCATTTATAGTTCTCCTTTACAAAAAAGTGGCTTAATCGAACTGTCGTCTTTTGATTTGAAAGTGTCACAAGTGTTGTTTTCAGTCAAAGAAAAGAATCCTACTCTTTTGATAGTTCATTACACTATTACTCTTGTATTTCATTTGAATTAATAGTACTTCAAGTGTCGAAAGTAGTTTTCAAATTGAAGTTGAAAGTGTCGCTCTTAGCCTTCCTTTTGTTTTTTAAATTCGAAATTGCAAAGTGTCGTCTTAGCCTTCCTTTCGTTTTTTGAATTTGAAATCACAAAGTAGTCTTCCTTTCATTTTTTGAATTTGAAATCGCAAAGTATCGTCTTAGTCCTCCTTTCGTTTTTTGAATTTAAAATCACAAAGTGTCGTCTTCAACTTCCTTTTGACTTTTGAAGAGAAAATTGTTAGTATTGTCACTTTGAGAGAAAAGATAGTTCAGATTTGTACTTAGCATTCTTTTTGCCACTCACACATTAAGAAAGCAGAAAACAAATACATGCATGTCCATTTGCATTTAGACTCCTTGTTGATTTTGGTTTAGGACAGTGCATCTAGTGTGTGCTCTCTACTCAATGTTGAAATAATTTCGCTCCTCTTTCCTTAGTAGCTAGGGTTTTCATTGCAAAAAGAGGAGTAAATGACTATTTATCATCTTAGATTGCATATTTAGGAATTGTATATCTACATCATGTGGTGAACCTTAAAGGAAAACTTCTTAATAAATATCAACTATAAAATAAATTCAATGAACATAAAAACGCTTTGGAACCTAACGCACAACATTTAGAAGTCTAGGCTAGAGACGTATTTCAGTGTCGTAAAGCTTGGTAACTATTGCTTTCATCGTAGGTTGGGTGATTCCTCCTCTTTCAGACGAAAAGTGCCAGTATGGACTTGTGCTCCCACGTACCATCGAGTATATATTGGGAGACCACAATAGGCTATATCCTTTATCCTTAGGAAGCCATGTCTACCGCCCTATCGATCGCAATGCATTGAACACAACATTCAGGAAGATTCACTACCATACCATAAAAAGTATTTTATTGTTTTGCAATTGGTTTGGTAATACCTCTGTTTAGATTTCTAGAGTGGTCACTTTCATTCCTTTTTAGACTCCTTAAAAGAAAAGGTCCATCTGAGCACTTGTCACTTCAGGCTCATTAAAAATCGAAGGAAACTAGAGTCATATTTAGCTTTTTCTTGACTCTTAAAAATTGAAAAATCAAGTTGTGTCAAAGCGTCATAAAATTCATTTAATTCAGAATCAATTTTTCCCCTTTTTATTTTGAATTGATCAATTAATCTGTAGTTGTGGAAGAAATTCAATCAAAACCCCATCTTTCACGGAGACTAACAAGTCAACCATCTTTGACTCTGGAAGCGAAACCATTCCGGGCCAAGAGAACTCGTTTAATTGGGTCAAAGTCTCCTAGTTTGTTTGAAACTTGTGTTTCAACATCGTCAGAGACTCTAGTTACTCTAGCCATTTCTAGTATCCCTGCCTCTACAAAAGAAGTTTCGTAGTCACAAGAGGACATTAGAACTGATCCTAGTGTAATGGTAAACACTTCTATTCTTGAACCGTCTCCATCTAGGGCTAATTTGGAAGGTGTCACCCCTCCAACATCTATCGCTGTAGAGTCTGCACCTTCTTCAGCACCAGAAATATTTTACAGACCCGACGGTCTACCTCTTCCAGTTGGATTGATTGCTATAGAAGAGATTACGGAGGATCTTCCATCCAGTACCCCATTCTATTTTGGAACTGGGATCCATCTATATCCTTCTACGACAGATGTTAGTCATCCTTCATCACAAGTTCCTGTAGAATCGCTAGGAAATCTTTTGGATAGACTCGATATGTGTGAAAAACCATCGACATCTAGGACTGTGTCATCTGACACAACAACAGCGAAACCTCATGCCGCCACTCCGAAAATGTTTGCTGGTATACTATCTGTCCCAACTAGCTCTCAATTGCTAGATGGAGTCCACCCAAGGACTGTTTCGATAGTATGGTCTATTCCAATTTGTTCGTCCAGTACCTTATCTGGAATCTCTTATGTTGAGTCTCAACAAATTGATCCTTCGCAACAATGTCAATTTGGGCAGTCCATTTTCCAGAGGCCAATTTTCCCTTTGAACACCGGATTGCCATCGTATGGGGGGTAGTATGCCCTTTCATTGTTCCCTCCAGGAGAACAACCATATGAGAGTTCACAATAGAATTCGGGTCAAACTGGAATCACATCTAGTGGTTGGGTGCCAATACTGCCTCAACAACCAAGGGTTGTATACTCGATGCAACCAAGTCTACCTGTGTCGAATATCTCCACTACACCGGCTATAGTGACGACATCGCAAGTACAAGCGTTGCCTATTGTATGCCAACCTCAAGTTTCTCAAGTCGTAATATAATAGCCTCTTATCTCCACAACACAACCACACTTGCCGATTAGTGGATCCTTAACTGGAGAAACTCAGGTCAAACAGGTACTATTACCCCTCATCTTGGTCAGACAGCCAATATTGGACAATAGTAAATGATTCATAACCATGGCTGGTACAATATCAGCAACCGCAATTCCAACAAGCTTACCGAGGACCTGAGCAACAAAGCTTTGCGGGTAATGGGTAGCCATATATTCAAAACAGTCAACATCAATCATATCATAATGGTTGTACCCATCAACCTTATTAAAGTTATCAGCATCAAATACATTATGCTGGTATGCAAAGACCCACTGCTCAGGCAATCCCATCTTATCTTGGGTATACTTCACCTAACCTGAATCAACAGTTGCCCTTTGTGGCAACTTTGGAATTACCAGATCTAAATCGGCTAAAAAATGATCCAATTGCTTATGCCCCTTGGTGGCCAGTGATTCCTCATAAACTTCCTTCAGATATTCCTAAATTCAATAGAAATCTAGGTGAAGATCAGTCGAATCATGTGATGACCTTTCATCTACGGTGTTTGTCCAACACTCTCAATGATGACTCGATTAGGCTTTGCCTTTTTCAACGAACATTAACTAGTCTGGAAGCAAAATGGTACATCGAATTGCCTAGAGCTTCATTCAATAACTTCAGCACCCTTGCCACCATCGTTTTAACCCATTTTTGGTTACCAATATGGTACGAAACAAGGACGGAGCTTCTTACCAATTTCAAGCAGATGAAAACCACTCACATATCTAATCATATTCATGAGTGGTGACGTCGTCATCAAATGGTAAAAACTTATGTTCTTGATCAACTGCTAGCTGAATGGTTTATAAAGTCATTGTTACCTTCTATTACAGAAGATGTGGCAAAGGGAGGAGTCGTCACTAAAGAACAAGTCATTGCTCATGCGCAATATCTAGACTTGATCTATACTCAGTCTGGCATGCTCTATGACAAAATCCATGATGCTCCTAGACCAGAGTTTTTCATTCCTCCTCCTCCTAAATCAAACAAAGACTCTCATGGCATCAATGGCGTGATAGGTATGACTAGCACGAAAACTACAAAGGCTACATCGAATAAAGCTCGTACGGTTTCTAGTCAAAATGCAAATGAACAACTTCTTGCCTCGGAGGTTAATGCCATGTCAACTAACAAGGGCAAAGAACCAAAGAAACCAGGGGGCAAGAAGAAAGGGAAAAGCAAAAAGAATAAAAAGGATGATTCATCTCCTGAAAAATCTTCTACAAACCCTTTTGGAGAAAGGAAACCGAGTCATCCATTCTTTATATGCAATGAGGATCATTGGACGAAGGATTATGCACAAAAAGCTGAGATTAAGAAGTTCTTCAAAAACTCAAAAACCTCAGCGGTATTGACTGATCTGTTTTTGAACCCAGGAACCAATCTAGTTGCTAGTGACAATGCTTCCCCATCCCAAGTTCTTATGTTGTTCATTTTGAAATAGCAAAATGATGCTTTGATATCGACAAGGAATAAAGATTATAGGAATCCATAGCTGTCAAACAACAAGGCTATTGATCAACCTAGTAGTTCGACAACAACTTCAACCGAAGTTGTGTCACCCATCATTCATGAGCTAACGATAAAGCCGCCAAAGGGAGTAGTACACAAATTGACATTTAATCCTCGTGCCAAAGCAGTACATAATTATAATATAGTAGAGGAGCTAGCCCAATCGCCATCCACTATGTCGACACTTGAGGTACTGCAAAATCAGCCCTCCCAAAAGTAGACTCTATTATCAGCAATAGGTGGGATTGACCCAGGGATTCCAATCTTGTGGCCTTTAATCATAAGGATATGAACCTCAGTTACCATTTCAACTCGCTTTCCTAATTCAAGTGAAAGCCCTCAACAAAAATGTTCATCAAACAATTATTGATGAGGGGGCATCTACATGTATTATGTCAATGAGTTGCTGGAAAACTTTAGCCTCACCATCCTTGTCGAGATTGTCAATGACGTTAAAAGAATTCAATGGATGGACACACACCCCGTACAGGATTTTAAGTAACTTGCAAGTTGAACTGGGGGGAAAAACAATAGAAATTGATGTTGAAGTTATCGATGGAAACCTCAATTACAACATCCTACTGGGAAGGCCATGGATTTATGCTATGGCCACTGTTGTGTCAACATACTTCAGAAAGATTGCATTTCCTTTTCAATGAGGAATTACAATCATCGACCAACAAACCTTTCTCCCCAACAATTCACAAGTTACGGGAAGCATCCCGATGATCCACAAAAGCCCTTAGCTGCTTCAAAATATCGAAGTAGGCTTGCTAAAATACCTTACATTGATGGGTACTTTTGCCCTGCCACCTCCAAAAAATCTAGCGGAAGTGGCCACGGTGGGAACCTGCAATGTGGTATCTTCTATTCAAAAGATGTCCGAACACAATGTTAGCATGGATCATCACCAGGTATTTCCTCCAAGCCAAATAGAAATATTGTAGCAATCAATGTTCTCGGCATGGGAGGCAAACCCAAACCAACGCTTATCGAGCATTTGGGTAGATAGGTCTAAGGAATATGCTACCTCTTCAGATCCTTGGTTGCATGTACATTCTACAGACGAAGGAATTGTTCAATCAATGATGATAGAGGGGGTACCATGGGAAGATTACCACCATCGTTCCCATCTTTTGGATTACAATGAAGATTGATCTAGCAACCTTAATCATTCTTCAATTTTTTATTTTCTATCAAATACTGTAAATATGGTGGATTTCGAGCGAAATCTGTCCAATATTGAAGAAACTATCGCCATAAATAACTCGACCAAACTAGATTTTGTAGAGAATATTCGTGTCGGAAAATATTGTTCTTCTCCAGAACTGGAAGTATATTACACTCTCCTTCGTGGGTTCAGAGATGTCTTGCATGGTCATATGAAGAAATGCCATGCATTGACTCGAGCATAGTTGAACACGAAATTAAGATGTATCCAGATGTCAAACCACTACAACAACTGTTTTGGCAGGTGCACCCGAAGAAAGCCGCTACCATCAAGGGAGAAGTTGAAAAACTTCTCCATGCTGGTTTCATTTACCCGGTTCCTCTAACTGATTGGGTATCGAACATTGTTCCTGTGATGAAAAAGGAAGGAACGATTAGAGTGTGCATTGATTAAAGGGATGTAAATCAAGCTTGTCCAAAGGATAACTACCCTACACCCTTCATCGACTAGATAATTGATGAATGCACCGGATGCGAAATCATTTCGTTTATGGATGGATTTTCTGGGTATAATGAAATAAATATCTGCCCATAGGACCAGTCAAAGACTGCATTTATTTTTCCGTGGGGCACATTCATGTACCGCAATCTAGCTTTTGGTTTAAAGAACACAGGGGAAACATTTTAGAGGGAAATGAATTATGCCTTCCATGACATCAAGAACATCACTCAACCATACCTCGACGATATTCTGGCTCATTTGCGAAAGCGGACCGATCATCCGCAACATTTGAGAGCAATATTTCTACATTGCCAACACTACAAGATACGACTCAATCCACACAAGTGTGTGTTTTGTGTTGGTTCTGGTTGTTTACTTGGCTTTGTAGTTTCAAAGGACAGGATTCACCTTGACCCGTGGAAGGTTCAGGCAATCATCGATCTACCTCCACCTTCAAATTTGCTTTAGATTCAGAAACTCTAAGGGAAAGAAAACTTTCTGAGGAGGTTCATTCCAAATTACGTCGAACTTGTTAAAGGTTATACATGTCTATTGAAAAAAGAAGTACCCTTCAACTGGGATCCGGTTGCACAAGCTTCCTTTGATGCTCTAAAGGAATCCCTAATAAAAGCATCATTAATGTACACTCCTGATTATCAAAAAGACTTTAACCTATATCTAGTTGCGGCAGATACAACCATCGCAATGGTTTTAGTTCAACAAGATAATGGAATTGAACATCCTATCTATTATTTAAGCTGAAAATTAAATGATACAAAAATTAAGTACTCCTATGTTGAAAAGCTAGCTCTCGCAGCTGTTCAAGTAGTACAGAGATTTTGACACTATGTCCTTTTTCGAAAAACTACCATTTTGTCAAATTGCAACCCCATGACTTACATCTTGTTGCCACAATTGCATCGGGGAAAATATTTGAAATGGATAGAAATTTTGCAAGAGTTTGATCTGGAATTCGTAAAATCCAAATCAAAGAAAGCTCTAGTTTTCGTACAGTTACTATGTGACTTCCCATTGTCTTCCAACGATTCAACGTCCAGAGCAATAATTGTGGATGAATCATTGTTTCTGATATCTTCAAGTGATCCATGGTATGGAGATATAATCATCTATCTCCAAACCTAAACATATAGGTCTAATACCTCTCGCTCATAACAACGATGTACTCGATACCAAGCAAAAGACTACACAATCATCAGTGACACACTTTATCATCATGGTATCGATACAGTTCTGCGAAGGTGCCTCACCCATGAGGAGGCCGAAAAAGTCTTGAATGATTGTCATTCAGGTGCATGTGGGGGACATCAATCTGGTTATGCTACAACACAAAATATTTTACGAGCAGGATACTTCTGGCCAACAATGTTCAAGGATTTCATAACCACAGTCAAAATTTTCCATGCTTGTCAAATCTTCGACCGCAAAACCAGAATACCACCCGCACCTCTGCAGCCAGTAGTTGTTGTTTGGTCATTCGCTAAATGGGGCATATATTTCATGACATGTAACCCCACCTCAACCAAGGGGCATGGGTATATCATAGTTGCAGTTGACTATTTTACGATATGGGTCGAGGTGATGCCTACATTAAACAATAGCGGTGAAACAACTGCTCTTTTCTTTTTCAATCATGTAGTCTCCAGATTCGGTGTTCCACAAGCTATAGTCACAGATCATGGATCGCATTTCTACAATCACATGATGGTTGAATTGGCTGCCAAATTAGGATTATCCCATGATAGCTCTACTCCGTATTATCCGCAAGCTAATGGGCAAGTTTACGCAATCAACAAAGTCCTGAAGCACATGTTGCAAAGGATGATTGGAGTCCATAAACAAAGTTGGCACCTAATCATGTACTTAGCCTTGTAGGCATACCAGACACCAGTGAGAAATGTGACTAGGTTTACACCCTTTTAGCTTGTGTATGGACTGGAAGTGATATTAGCAATTCAGTGCGAAATTTTTTCCCTCAAGCTCGCAGTCGACCTTCTCCCCAAAACTTCAGAAGAGGAGGCTCGTTTCTTGGAATTAATCCAACTGGATGAAACCCGTCGTGATGCCACCTTGGCTAATGAAGCACATAAGAAACGAGTCAAGGCATAGTTTGACAAGAATGTCAAACCCCGTGTCTTCTTAGAAGGTGGTCTGGTCTTACTTTACGACCAAGAATCCGATAAATTGGGAGCAGGTAAGTTCCAGTCTTTCTGGATGCATCCCTATATTGTTAAGCATGTATTAGCAAAAGGAGCCTACGAGCTAGTAGATCACGATGGGATTCCACTGTCACAACCCTGAAAAGGGTTGTACCTTAAGTTTTACTGCTTGAATCAACGTAGTAACCTCTTCATATGCTTTTGTTACATTTTTGTTTTCGTTAAGAGTGATCGTTTTGGTTAGGTAATCCACCTTTTCATTTTATTGTAGATGTCGAACCTATTGGAATCATTTGTTGGATACGCTGACAGAGCATGTCATAGTACGCAGAACCTATCTTCTACAGCTTGGGCCATCTTTGATCTAAGCAGCAAGTTAGTGAGTTTCAGAGGGGTATGCATTGGTCGATCGACAAACAACATCGATGAATACAACATGTTGATAGAGCTCCTCTCTGATGCCATCATGCATGGCATACGCTGATTTTTCATCAAGCTGGACTCACAATTCGTCATTCTACAACTTACTGGCATCTATTCCATTCAGAACCCAACTATCTATCATATGTTCCTAAGGGTCAAGATTTTGGAAAGGAAGTTTGATTCTATTCAATATCAACACATTTCTAGAAAATTAAACACATTAACTGATTCATTAGAAAATTATGTGGTAGATAGACATTTGCAACATTTGTAAAAGAAAAGCATTTCATCAATATTTGCATCAAGATCGTATAACTTAACCAAAATAAAGCTCTGAAAATCAAAATTTATAGTTTGTACATAGTGTTATGTGCCCAGGACAAAATCGGTCATATGACCCAAAAACTCAAAATGCAAGGGGGCACCTTAGTCTAATGGTGTTGGTGATAACAAGTCACCACCTGTGCAATCATGCGTAAGAGCCTAGTCCATCGGCTTAGCACACCAGTGGTATGGCACTGTAATCTCAGAGGCACCTCATCGGTCCTCACATCTAGAATACCAAGGGTGAGACCCTCGATCTAATCCTCCAACACTGCAAGAGTCTGGGCTACATCCAGATCGTGAAGGACAACCCTCCCTACAGCCTCTTCTGTTGGAATGACAATTGTTTCTCTTAGGCGCACTGTTGGTCGCACTGGCCCAATATCTGCATGAGCACATACATTTTTATTAGTCTTGATAAACATTTAAAAAGCATAAGAATATTATAAAAGAAATAAACAGAGATATGGTCAGAGATTTTTACCTATGACACCCCACTGCTCGCTAGCCGGAAGCACCAAATCTGGGTCACCCCGGAAATCCATCCTAGCATACGGACACTCGGCATAATCCATATGCTAATGGTTGAACCACTCGAAGAAGGCATCAGAGGAGGAAACCTGTGATTGAACAGCATGTCTAGCCATAAGGTCAACCCATCTCTGCATCCGTGGCTCAGTCAGTGGTGGCAGACTGAGTGAAATGCACTGTGGCTCTATTAGTGGGATCTTCTCCAAGGTGAAATTGGTCAGAATAGAACCATAGCCAAAGTTCTTGGATCTTCCATTTTTCACCTTGGTGAGCTGTTCTTTTATCACCGGAAGCACTGGATCACACCAGTTGAATACCTTTGGTTCAAGGCATTCCAAGGTGTACTACATATAGGACCTGTTGGCCAAGTGAAGGGCCACACTACTAGCCAATCTAGCAAAGGTGAATAAAATAGTCCTCAAGGACCGGTTGGTGACATCTCTGATACTGATCTTACCGTCCCTTCTTGGCTGAGATCCTTCTCTGCAGTATCAGCGAATATAATCCCTCACGGATTTGCCCCCACGGGTGGAACCTGATAGTGAGAGAGGGACACCACGCCTCGATAAATCGGTCAAGAAGTAGATGTCCTCAATAGTCAAGGAGATGGATTTGCCTCTAATATGGAACACTTGGTTGGTAGGATCCCATGCATCGAGGAAATATTGCAACAAGTTGATTTGTTGCCTCATGCTAGATATGCAGAAGAACTTGAGCAAGCCACAGTTCCGCAATGTAGTTAACGTACCCAGATCATGTAAGGCAACAATGTCCTCTTCTTCATGCTTGCATTCATGCCATGTAACAACCATTTTGCCCCGATGAATCTCTGAAAAACAAACAAGAGAAGAATTAGGATCCTAATTTGGCAAAAAATAGGCAAAATTTCAATGAAAAATCAGTGCAAAAGTTTTCCTCCTTACGCCCATCGCACCCTAGCTGTGTCCTGGGTGGGATGCATACTGACTAGCCAGTGGCTAGCCTAGTATGCATTGCACCTTTTGATGTATACTAGGTGCGATGGGGGCATAACGAATTGTTCAAATCCTAGAGGCTCAAAAAAGCAAGAAAACATGCTCAGAATTTAGAAAGGAAAGAATGCAATTGAAGAGCTCAGGTTTAGATCCTACCTAGTCCAGATGGTGTTGAAAATCATCCACAGAATCTCCCAGAATCAGCTGATGAAAATCAAGGGGGAAAACACCTCCAGAGCTCAAACAATCCCAAATTCAAATGAAATGGTAAAATGAGGGGTAAAAACTACTTTTAAGTTACTTTTCACGTAATTCAAGTAGGGTATTAGTTTTTTAACTCATTTTTCAAGCATGTGTTCTCATTTCTAATCAGTTTGATGGAGCAATTGAACAAGTAGTACAACTGTCAAAAGAACATAGTGTTAATGGTGAATCGAATATCAATGACCATTATCATGAGCAGTTTTACGTGAAGTTCAAGCTCGTTAAAAAATAAACCTAGCAATGAGCATATGTTCCACCAAAGTTTAATCTCATTAAAAAATGAACCCACCTCTGGTAAATAACCATTGTGATCACATTATTATAAGCTTTTGAGCCTTGGTCATGTTCTTACCATCACCTCCACTCTTTTTTAGCCGATCATACACCTCCATTGATTGTTTACCCCTTTTGAGGAACAGCTACAACAAGTGATCTTGTTAGCCACCTTCTTTACATTACCATGATTGAAAAAGTTCCAAACCTTACCTGGAACCAGCTACTATCTGAAAACATCACTTGTTCCTCAAAAAACGAGTCTCCTTTAAGCTCTTTTCATCTAACTCGTAAAATATGAAAAGATTATCAAGCAATTGGCCTCTCCAGCTCGTTAAAGTGATCGGAAGTGCTATCCCTCCTCTAGATTTTAATCTTTTTGGACCTGAGGGATCATTACACAAAAATATCAAGCACTTGTCTTGTTTGGCTCGTTAAAACTATTGAAAATTCATCCCTTTCATATTATTTTACACTTTTTCGGACTTAAGGGATTACATTACGAAAAATGAATGTTAGAGTTTCTTTTCCGTCCCTTTTCAGACTCTCTAAAATTGGAAAAGGACCGAGTTATCTTTGTCGTTAAACTTGTTAAAACAATAGCAACAAACTTTTCCATTCAGGCAAGGATGAGTTTCACTGTTGCTAGGCTTGTTAAATCATAGTGACGGGTTTTCCCGAAGGGAAAATTATAGAAGAAGCATATGTTATCCTCCTCAAGCTTGACAAAAGTAAAGAGGTACGGGTTAGAAATGACTGGGGAAAAATTGGGAAGAAAACTTGAAGAAACTTTATCAGTAGCAGGTCGCTCTTGAACATGACACTTTCACTCCATCACCATGATTGAATCAGGTTGGGTTATTCCGTTCGCTGGTCATATCACCATTGGTCCACTATACAATCCATTTTTGGGGTTAACGCTATCAATCCATTTCAGTGTCACTGATATGTTTGAGAGAAGTCACTCAGAGAATTCACCGACCTAGCTTGTGTCTCATCTGCTGCAATACCTTTACGCTTCATTCATTCATGACCACCACCCTGAACCTTGTATCATCAGATCATTTTCACCTCCACAAAATCATTTGCTCTGTTCCATGTCATAGATATGGGATTCATTAATTCCTTCCTATTATGGGTCACTTCTTGTTGACATCAACTCATTATCCAAGAAGTCGACCTAGGAACAACCCTTTTAGTACCTTGAAGCTTGCATGCCTCAATGGCAAGTTTCTCACTTCCGGCGACAGGTTTACATTAAGGGCCTTCGACCTAGAGATTTTGCATGGTTTTCAACATCGACTCATGTATTCACACCACATGAATTGTACTACAGTACCTTGAGGGTCATTATCATTATCAGTGATTCCTCTCGCGCATGTTAACAACTTACATCATTGGCTGGTAATTAGGCGATTTCTTTCCACGTTCGATGCTAGAACATCTTTTCACATGGTGTTTGGACTCAAAAATGTCATATTTTCATCCACCTTTTTCTTTACTATTCCTTACATTTCGTCATCCCATTAACCTTTTATCATATCATTTTCATACATACATTTGGGTTTCACCTTCTTATTTTCCATTTTATTCATTTTTGTATTACAAGTGAATTTATAATCAATTATTAGAAAATATACATATTTTTATATATATCTCAAGAATATGTGAGTTTTGTGATGTGTAGGAAATATGTGAAGAATTAATATCTCCTCCACCATATTAAGGAGATAATTATGCAAGCCTATTCCTAAGGAGAAAATCATGGAGGATTTGGTTGGCATATCTTATCTATGATACGTGAGAGATTTGTGGAAGATTCAAAGGGATCATATTTTGTAATAATGTGAAAGTAGTTAAAAATGCTTGAGAGATATGTTGGATCATATCTTGTAATAATGGGAAATTAGTTGAGGGTGCTTGAGAGAATATTGGATATGTAATTATGAGATGGTTATCTTCCTCATGTATATAAGAGAGTGCTCTCTCTTCATTTTGATATAATGAATAATGGAAAGAATTCTTAGTTTTTCATCTTTTATTGTTATGCTTTCATGATTTGTAATTTAATTCTTGTAATATAATTTGAGATAGTTTTATTGTTGTGAGCTCACATATGTTGTTTGTCATTCAATTTTTCACATGTTGTATTGCATTTCTTTTATGCAATTTCCTGCTTTCATAGTTAATGTTTCAATGTCTTCTTAGATTAATTTGATTCCAGTAATTTAGATTAAATTAGTTCCACTTTAGTCCTGCATATATAGTGCATGTGTCTCATAAGTCTATGAGCCTCAAATTGACAAATTAAATAGTTGGGCAAGTACTACAATAGAATTAAACGAACATAGTTTCACCCAACATTTTTGCGTCGTTGCCAGGGAGGCACGATGGATTGAAGTTTAGTTTTATTTTTCATGCAAGTGTGTTTAGACATGTTCCTAACTCCAAGGTGTTAAGGCGGTAAGACATGGGGAACAACCTACGAATCGCATTCGAGATACCGTAACGGGCTTGACCTCTTATGGATTAAGGCATGTAGGGTGTGTTTACATTTATGCAAGTGTGAATTTCAATTTCTGCAAGTGTGTTTGATTTTCGCAACTGTGAAGAGTGTTTGATGAATTCATGGTTCATGGTTGTAATTGAAGCATTCGATTACTCAATTAATGAGCAGTCCTTGTAAGAGGGTTTAATTGAGTATTGAATTCAAGATTATTCCTGTGGTCCTTTTGTTTTCAATTCAATTTTTAGTGTGCCGATTTTTTTTGTTTTTAGAATCTCTTTCAACATGGTTTAACAATGAGTTTCAGCTTGGAACTACTCACTCAGATCCTAGCAGAAGTCGGGATCTCTTCTTCCTTGGAAGAGAAGATCTTGACAAGAATTAAAGGTTCAACTACTCTCCAAGAAATAAACAAAGATTCAACATCTGAAGAATCATGCGTATCTGATGGTGAACAATCATTCAAATAGGAGATCGAGGAAGAAGAACAACATATCGGAATAGAAGAAGAGGAGTTACAACATGATCTAAGTGAGAGAAATTGTGCCTATCAAAACTTTATCGAACAATGGTTCCAGGTAAGTACTAGATTAGATTCATCTTTTTATTTTTTAGTTAATTTGCAGTTACAGCAACTAGACTCATCCACTCTCGAATATTTTCATTTTTCATTTGAAAAATTGCTACTGAATCTATTGTTGTTACTGCTACGTGAGTGGCTTCATTGGAAGTTTAACTACATGTAACTAATTTGTAAATTCTAATTAGTATAGAGTAGGTAGGCTTTTAGTTTTAGTTTTTGCTTTCATTTTCAGTTTTGCTTTTACCTAGAATAAGTATGCTCTCCTCCTGCATCTTTGTATGATCTCGAGGATCAGAAAATAGGGATGATTTAGACTAATTTCAAGAATAAATAAATGTTTTGCAATATGCTTGATCAAAACATCATTCAATACACAAATCATTGTGTCCATTTGTTAAAAAAAAAAAACTAAATCTAGAGAAAGTTTAGTTTCTTTCTAAATTTTAGTTTTTCATTAAAAAAAAATTCTCTGCACATTAATTGTAAAAACATTTTTTTTCTTCACGCAGTTATCTAAATAGGGTCTCAAAGAACCATGGTTCCCTCTTATACCGTTAGGAATTTAAGCAAATGACTTCTGGGTTATGTAACTTATTCTGTTGTAAAAAAAAACCCATGTCTTCGTTTGTCTAGATTTGTCCTGATTTGATCACAAACGGCTTTTCAAAACTAATGTTTTTAAGGGGTTACATTATGAAGATGTTGGCATCCACTCTGAGGTGGTGGGAATAATTGGGTTTGCACTCTGATAATTCACTCTTGTTTGCTGCATTTTTCTTTGTCGAATCTGAATCCATAGCATCTGCTCCTCCAATGCTTGCCTGCCAATAGGAACCCTCTTTTCAGGCAAACCCTTACACGGCCATAACATCTGTTCCTTCTTCATCTAACACAAATTCTATGGAAATAGTCACAAATGTATTGGGAAGATGTTGCAAGAAGGTTGGGGAGGCAACAAAAATGGCAGAAGACCTGGCTGGGAATGTCTAGCAACATTTGAAAACCGACCCTAGTATTGCCGACACAGCTATGGAGAGGCTTGCTCAAGGGACAAAGCTGTTTACTGAAGGTGTCTATGAAAAGATCTCCCGCCAGACATTTGAAACCTTCCCAGATGAACAACTACAAAAGACTTACACTTGCTACTTGTAAACTGTTGTTGGGCTTGTCATAGGAACACTTTATTTGTCCACTGAAAAGATTGCATTTTGCAGTGATAACCCTCTTTATTACACAATCAATCCTGATAAAACTGAATGGAATTTTTACAAGGTGGTGCTACCTCTTGCTCAACTGAACAATGTTAATCCTTTGGCAAATAGTGCCAACCCTGCAGAGAAATACATTCAAATAATTTCTACTAACAACCATGAATTTTGGTTCACGGGTTTTGTAAACTATGATAAAGTAGTCAAGAATCTGCCAGGAATTTTGAAAAATGAGGGGGCTTAGCTAACCAGTGGAGCATCAAAGGAGGACATATAACTCATAATCACCTCTTGGGCAAGTTTGAAGTTGTTTATGCTGTAGGGTGTCCTCTTTGGAGCATGGATGATCAACGTTAGAATATTTGTATTTCACAGTCATGGTCATGTATAACCTAAATCCATGCATATTTCTTGTGAATATTTTCTCCCTTCCATTAAAACACACACCCGTATTTGTAGCAAACATTTGATTTGGTATTTTTTTTTTTTGTGTCTTTGCTTTCTCCTAAATAAACTTGGATCTCACATAAAAAATAAAAAATAAAAAAACATTTCATATATTTTCTTTTGTTTAATTCAACACCAAACATACATGCTAAAATAAAATTTTCATTTTAATTTTGTTCAAACATACAAATAACAATTTTTTGCTTAAAAAAAAATGCCCTCATTCATTCATACACTCACTACTTGTTCCCTAACAAATACAACGCCTTTTCAAATGTTTTAAATCCATTTTCCTGCAAACCAATAAAAACATTTTGAAAAAGTATTGCACAATCAATGTGTACATTGCATGGGGACATGCAATATTTCTAGTTGGGGGGAAACAAAAGTATGTTGGATTTTATCATTTATTTTAACGTGAGTTTGTGGGCAAAAGTTAGGATGCATATACTAACAAGATAAATGAGATTGGTGTTATGTGTAGGTCAATGAGAAGCTTATGTAGAAAGCTCAACATTACAATGCGACACCCTTTTCATCCACAATTAGTGTAACTTCAATCTATATATATATATCTATAATATTATATATATAATATATATATATATATTATAATAATATATATATATATTATATATATTATATGTGGACATATAAAATTCTGAAAATGAAGCAATTGTTTTCTTGAAGTCACTTCATACAGGAATGATCGATGGATATGGCACACAAAGGTGACAATTTTTATGCAGGAATGGTGCTCAGAGTTGAAGACAATCTCATGCAAAAGTGATTTTTCGAAATCACAATGAAACATGCATCATTGGACGCTTGAAGGAACTAATTCTTCACTGCACATATCATGACTTTTTCCACTACACAAAAATCCTTTTGCATCATGATTACTCCCCTTTTTCCTTCCAAACGCCTAGACCATCCTTGTGTTGTAGCCCATCTTCCATTTCCTTATCTTTCACGACTTCATGCCCACCTATTTTTCTGATTCGCATACATCCCTTTATCCTTTTCAGTTTATTTTTGCCTTCTAGTTTTCCTTCTGAATAAAACTCATTCCCTTTCCATGATTACATTGCCTTGATTTCCTAGCCATGCTGATCCACATTGCTTGTCCGTGGGTTCTTTCCATTTATATTCCTACCAAATCTTTTTGTACAAACTCGCGTTGACTAATGTGGGATTCCTTAAGGCCCACCTTTCAACAAGTCTTGCCCCATCAACGTCAGCACCTTATCTGGGAAATATACTAGAGTTCCTTTTGAGTACCTAGAGGCTTGCATGCCTTAATGGCAAGTTCTCTCGCTCATGATCATGGGAATACATCAATGTCCCTTAATCATCAGATCTTGCAAGTTGCTCGACCTCGACACATCCATTCGCACTTTGCAAGATGTACTCCGGTACTTTGGAACTCATTGACATCAATGGTGAGTTTCCTCACATTGGTTAACGGCATACATCAATGGCCGGTAATCCAATGATTTCTATTCATGCTCCACATCGACACATCCATTCGCATGCTTAGAATTGTACCATCGGGTTTGTAGCGGATGAAGACTATACACTTTTTCACGACTCCCTCAGCAGTTACAGCAGCATGCATTCTGATCTATGAGAGTACCACAGTACCACTTTCAGCATTTATCTTTTCCATGATTCAGCATCAGCAGTTTAGATTCCTTCATTTCCTAGGATCCAGTTACATCAGTCACATTTTCCTGATCCAGCAGTAGCAACAGCTACATTGCATAGTTCATCATTCTTGGGTAAGTAGAGGTATGTTGTTTTCTAATCTTTAATCATGCAATTCCTTATATGCTAACTTGAATATTTTGGAAAATTCCTTCACCATGCTACATTTCCTTTCATGAGCCATGTCAAGTTGCATGAGGACATGCAACAAATTCAATTGAGGGGGGGAGAACTAAATTCACTACATATTCACTTCCATGATTCCATTTCTTCACCACACTACATATTCACTTCCATGATTCCATTTCTTCACCATTATCACTCCATTTTGTTTCTCATTTACCATTCACCAACATTTATTTTCCAATGATACTTTGTTGCACTTTGCTTCATACGCAATATTGGCATGCTTCATTAATATTAAAAAAAGGTCTTTCTTATGCACATTATCATTTCCAGTGAGTTTTTACATTATTATTGAAGAAAAGAGAACAGAAAACAATATGAATGTTGTTAACACAAGAACCAACATTCTTTGTATTCATGGTTGTCACACAAGAACCAACCATAAGAAAATGTAAGTTGTTACTCATGTCTTTCACATATCCTGGAAACATTCATTATTAAAAGATATCATCATTCAAAGCCAAAGTTCAAGATGCAAAATGTTCTTAAAGAGACCCATGCATGGTTACATGAGGACATGCAAAAAGTTCAGTTGGGGAGGATGTTGGGACTCAAAAATGTCATATTTTCATCCACCTTTTTCTTCATTATTCCTTACATTTCATCATCCCATTAATCTTTTATCATATCATTTTCATACATACATTTGGGTTTCACCTTCTTATTTTCCATTTTATTCATTTTTGTATTACAAGTGAATTTATGATTAATTATTAGAAAATATACATATTTTATATATATCTCAAGAATATGTGAGTTTTGTGATGTGTAGGAAATATGTGAAGAATTAATATCTCCTCCACCATTTTAAGGAGCTAATTATGCAAGCCTATTCCTAAGGAGAAAATCATGGAGGATTTGGTTGGCATATCTTATCCAAGATATGTGAGAGATTTGTGGAATATTCAAAGGGATCATATTTTGTAATAATGGGAAAGTAGTTAAAAATGCTTGAGCGATTTGTGGGATCATATCTTGTAATAATGGGAAATTAGTTAAGAGTGCTTGAGAGAATATTGGATATGTAATTATGAGATGGTTATCTTCCTCATGTATATAAGAGAGTGCTCTCTCTTCATTTTGATATAATGAATAATGGAAATAATTCTTAGTTTTTCATCTTTTATTTTTATGCTTTCATGATTTGTAATTTAATTCTTGTAATATAATTTGAGATTGTTTTATTGTTGTGAGCTCACATATGTTGTTTGTCATTAAATTCTTCACATGTTGTATTGCTTTTCTTTTATGCAATTTCCTGCTTTCATAGTTAATGTTTCAATGCCTTCTTAGATTAATTTGATTCTAGTAATTTAGATTAAATTAGTTCCACTTCAGTCCTGCATATATAGTGCATGTGTCTCGTAAGTCTACAGACCTTGGATTGACAAATTAAATATTTTGGCAAGTACTACAACAGATTAAACGAACACAGTTTCACCCAACACATGGATCGACCTGTACTTCTTGCGAAGATTGAACAAACTTTGAAGACCCCATATCTAGTTTCATCCATCAGGGCTGTGATACATTCAGGAAAATAAAAACATAAAATATACATCATTTCTGCACAGATAATCATCCAAACCAAAGGATGGTGGCTCTACCAGAATCATCAGTCTGCCACATAGATAGTTGTCTGTCCTATGTACATGAAAATGAATTTATAAAACTGAGCATGGGAATGCCCACCTTAGCTAGATCATGAAAGTATTATGAAGATAGTGTATTGTATTTTTATCTTATTACAGGTCACCTTCCAGTTCGAAAAACCTTGGATCCTCATGGTAAAGCATTTCACCCGACATCTAAAGATTTACGACCTCATGCTTTAGGGGGCAACTGTTATAGACATATTTTTTCACTACAGCCCCAATCACATATGTCCATAAACCAAGGGCTTCTAAGTCCCTAAAAGTGTTGTTTCATACCCTAAAGAACCAAGGTCAGTTGATTACATTATCTCCCAGAAGTTCTCCTTGAAAAACTACTCACAACTGGTCAAAACTGGACCGTACAGTCTGCTCAGTGCTAAGGGTGTGATGCATCTCACCTGCCACATGCAAAAAGTGCGATGCATACTGAAAAGCCCTTCTGTAGGATGCGATGAGCGATAGTAGACAAATGGCAGAGGCAGTTGGCTAGGTGGAAACCGAAAGAATCTTCTAGAAACTGCCCATTTGACACTTGACTATTTGAATTCACCTAGGGATGAGTAAGAGATCATGAATCTCCAAGTAGAATCAAGAACTATCAGAGAGAGGACACTATTCAAAATCCTAGAAGTCGACTCACCCACTTGCAAACATATATATATGGATCCCTCATCCTAGAGATCCAAAGGCTGGAACTTTGTATTTTGTAAGGAAGTGTTGTTGGTTATCTATGCAACATTGTTGGGTGATCTAATCTTTTCATGAGGTGAAGAGGGCTTTCATGTTGGGAGGATGGCGCTAGGTTAGACCAATGAGTTGTAATCCTCTCTTCTACTACTTCTATAAATAAAGCTATTTGAGTTTTCCTCCATATGTTTGTGTATCTTTGAATCTTGTCTTGATATATGCATTTGTATGGTTAATATATATCTGATCATGTATTGTTTATGATTATATATCTCTATGCTTTCATGGTATCATGCTGCTTTGAATCCACAGGTTTTCTTTGAAGCGAGACAAATGAGAAAAGAGTGGTGGATTTCTATCAAAGGGGAAAGGAAACAAGGAGCCAAGCGGAAGACTGAGGTTGGTACTCTTTGCTTCTTTCTGATCTATCTCTCATAAAGGAAAACACAAGTAATTTTACATTGTTTGTTTCTAAGATAGCTACCCATCTTAGTGGGACTAGCAACTTTGAATGGACACTAGTTTTCCCGATAACACAATCAATAAATCATTGTGTTAGTAAGAGGTTTACTTCCTATGGACCCTAAGAGTCATGGCATATTGGGGTAGGTTACCCACACACATGTATGGGTAACCATAGGATAATTATTTCTTCTATGATGCAACTCGCTAGCCAACTATCATACATTATTTATTATATGTTGTCTTTTTCTTTCCTTTTAGTTTCACAAGTTATTTACAACTTGAGATTTTTGGCATGTAACTTAGCATGAATGTGCCTAAATTTTTCTTGAAGGTCTAATACTAAGTACTGAGGTGTCTTTTTCTATGGTGACTTTTTATTTTCTTTGTTTATACAGTTCATCTCGCCACATAGTGGCCACTATCACCCAACTTAAGAAAAATTGTTCGAGTTTCTTGCTTTTCTAGGGAAAAATGACATTGCCATTGTTGACATTGAGTTATATGGCATATAGATTCTTTATAGTCTACTTTAGTTTAAATTTTAGTTTTCATTGTCTTTTATGTCTTATACTTTGCATTATATCTTCTTCATTTTCAGAAGAGGAACTCAGTGTTGATGGTAAGAAGAAGGAATTGAAGAAAGACGAGAACAATGACACTGGAGTCACAAATGCAAAAAGAGAGTGAAGAGAACCAGTCTAGCCCTTAAAGCTAATACCCCGCATAAGACATACATATACAGATTGATTTTCAAGTCTTTAGAGTTGGTGAATGCACCTACATTTCCTTGGCAACATAATGATAATGTTTTCAAGTGATGAAACAATATTTCATGTGTAAATTGTAGTCCAACCACTATTAAGTTGGAAACTCATATTGTAATACTTGACATTTTATATAATATAATTTATGTGGTTGAAATTATTTATAGTTTCACGTGATATTGTAATTAGCATACGTAACTTTCAGTTTTCATATTAGATGAACATGCACATTGTATGACATTTGTATTTTAATTTAATTGCAAAACCATAGTAATTAATTTACGTTGATTAATAATAAACACATAAAACCAATTTAAAACTATGAAATTAGTAGTTTATATTGATTAATGATTAACAAAAATAAAATAATTATATCACTAAATCAGTTCCTTATAATGATTATTAATGAATGTAAAGGAAATGAATATAAACTACTAAATCAATAATTTATATAGTGAATATGAAACTACAAATAAAGATAAATGAATACTACAAATGATAAAAAAAATATTACAAATGACGACTAAATTTTGCATATATATGACTATTAGTAGCTAATTTACAATATCTTATAACATGACCGAAATTGGTCATTAATCAGTTTCAAACAATGACTAAAATTTTCATATATATGGCTATTAGTAGCTAAATTATAATATCTTATAACATGACCAACATTTCAGTCATTTGTGTTTGGTGATTAATCTGTTTTCTCAGGTGATCATATAGTAATATATTTTGTTATATATTTGGGCATTAATCATGGCAATCAATGACTAAATCAATGACTAAGTCAATGACTAAATTTATAACTAAATATACTAGTAGAAAATAAAATTGATACAACCAATTAACAACTAAGCTAAAAACGACTAAAAGTTGGTCACGCTATGAGATACTGTAAATTAGCTATTGCTGGTCACCGACTGAAAAAAAAAAAAAAAAAAAAAAAAAAAAAAAAAAAAAAGTCATTTATATACAAATTTTGGTCACTCTTTTAGTAACTAACTAGCCTTTGTCTACTAGTGGGTACCTATGGGACAGAAAGGACATTCATGTAAAGTAAACATTAGCTCTTACAAATCTTGCTTCACAGCATGATCAAGAAGCAATCAAGGCATCTAATGAGAGAGATTGCATAATTTTGAGCAACAGGGGTGACTAAATGACTGTGGGAACAATGCACTATGCATTCCTAGTAGTCAATGTGAAAGCTTCATGACTGCAACTGCATAATGCATAGTTTAGTTTGGGGCAGGGACTAAGAGAAACTGCGCATTGGGCAGTCTCAGTGACCAAGTTGAGAGATTGGCTCCTGGAACTACGCAGTTCACAGTTGGAGCTAGGCCAGAACAACCTCTATACAATTCTAGAAGCCAAGACAAAGGCCTTGAGTTTCCAGATTGCATAGTGCATGCAAGTGAATGTGAGATCCAGAATTCAAGAATTCCACATTCACTATGTATGGATGAGAAAAATTAAGTAATTAACTATTAATCTAATCTCTTCATGCACTAAGTAGGGCATTGAATAATTCTTAAAATTAATTCAAAACTATGCCCATTAACTTTGAAAATATATCTCTTAACCTAAATACACTATCTTTATACTTCTATTGTGTTATTCAACAACCCCCCATTTGTTAATAGTAGTAATCAATATTACATTAATAAATAGGGACCTTTTAAAAAATCCTTCCAAAAATAAGTTTATAATTTAGGCATTTTCCTTATTAACTTTTGGAAGAAAACAAGATATGAATCAAACACCTATTCAAAAAACTAGTAAATATTTACCTTTCCTGCATATCGCATGATCAAGCGTGATTGAAAGCCTCGCTAATCAACCAAAATCTAGCAAAAAGTGATCAAAAGAGGACTCCACACTAAAACACTTTGAAACTAGTACATTTCTTATATAAACTAAGTCCGAAGGCATTTCTTATTAAAACTAAGGCCCACATCACATATCGTTATTTTTAAAAGGTGCACTTTAATGAGTTACCTTAAAACGTGCAAGATGTGAAATTGCGATGACATCATTTCCATTATCACATTGCATTTCAAACAATAAAAGGAACACTAAAAAATTACCATCTGGTGAGATTGCGAAATGTGATTGAGACATGGACCCACTCCCGAGATACATCACAAACATGTATTTAGGTTCACTGCTTAATAAAAAGGGCTTGACACAAGAAAACCTGACAAATGAACTATCTTTTGGAGATGATAGTAAGCGGACCGCATTTCGCATCTCTCACAAAAAAAAAAATTGATAAAGAAAGTGTACAAACATAATGTGATAATGCGATCTGCGATATTGCTTTGCAAATCACAAAATCAACATTTTCTCATTTTAAAGGCTCGCCACCCTAGAAGCTTTCTTCCCAACTTACAATGCAGACATTAATGAGCAATAAATATAAGAGATAATGAACCATTACTGGGAATTTAATAAAGGTCGATGGCATTTATGTGTCAAACATCATTCAATGTGATACGATATATTCTTACTTGCGTTCAAATAAAACTTTTTTCTTATCACCTTTTCAAGTTATCTGTATTATTTCATCTTATGTTCATTCTTATCTCTGTCTATCTGATAGCTATTGTTTTCTCCATTTTCAGGAAAAATCCATAGAAGGAGGCTTTGAGAACAATGGCAAAGAAGGGCAAGGCAATTGTGTTTGAGAAATCAAAAATGACTCCTTTATTCACAAATACTATGTGCGGCAGAGAAGGAGGAACCTCTACGTGGGAAACCGCATATGATTTGTTAGAAGAAGAGGGCCTAAGACCTCTAGAAACAAAGGTCACAACTGACGGTAATGTTTCATCAAATTCCTCCATTTTTGAGATGACATGCTCATTTCTACATCGCATAGCCACAAAACCAAAGATAATTCCTTATACGGATATGGTCAAGTGGATAAATAATCAGGTTGATATCTCAAACGGAGAATTTAAGAATAGCAGCGAAGAAGTTATAGGATCTTTTTCGCCAGACAACCTTCGACTTATGTACAACCTACCAAAGCCACAAACGATCTACAACAAACAATTCCTCAAGACATTTTCCAAAGAGAACGAGGACCCAACAGATGTCATGAGGACCTAGTCAAAAAATGATGGCAAGATCAAAAATGACAAAGCGGGTATGTACTCTACTGCATCTATTTCTTCCCCTCATAGTTTTGCAGTAACCATGCTATGTAGGATGTTTGGCAAGCTCGATAGCACTAAATTTCCCCCATAATGGCTGCCATTAATAGATGCAGCTGTAAATGCAACCATAATGAATTGGTCCCAAATTCTATCTGATAATTTAGCAAAGAAGATAATTGATTATAGGAGGAAAAGGAGTATCTCTTTGAGGGTTTGCCCTCCATTTTTTATGAGTGCCTATGTGATGGATGCAATTTGTTTTAGTTAAAAATTTCCTGTCATGGGATGGAATTGGAATGTGAAGGATCCACTACTCATTCATATATATCATAAGGACATGTGGGAGTCTCAATTTCACCGAATTTTTTATAAATTTGTCATGGATTCATGTTGCCTATCCATAAATAGGTTTACAACCAAAATTCCTCTACATTTTCTAAGGAAGCTAAGGTAGATATCCTCCCAGTGGCCAGATGGTTTGGGGAGGAAACATTCACATATAGTAGAGTATTTGGGAGCATTGCCTCACTGCATGTCCTCCCATACTATTTCCCAGACAAATTGATGGCTAGAGAGATAGCCTACCAAGCAACGAGTGAGGTTGTGCTAAGCAAAGGATTAAAGGAGAAGGAAAAAGGCCATTTGGCCTACATTTCCATTGCAGCATGAAGCATTTGTGCTGCACTATTTTGGGCATGCATGCAACGAAGCAGAGATCATGAAATATGTAGAATTACCTAAATTCCTAGGAAGGCAGTACGACCCAAATAGCACTGCAAATGCCTTCACTACCCTGGTGAAAGCGAAGGCATTCAGTCATGAGGAAGATTCATTTGATGATGTCTTCCTACAGAAAGAGAAATTCACAGATGTGAAGAAAATGGAATCACTACTTTTTGACCCACAAGAGCTTGAAGCCTTTCATGAATATAGAGAAAGGAAATTATTAAAGGTCCCACTGGACCAATTACTAATTGAACCAATAAGGGAGCCAACTCCTATCGTAAGCCTAGAAGAGAGCCCAATAGAAATGTCTAAAGATAATTACGAAGTAGAGTCCCAAGAAAAGTATAGCAGGGAATTAGAACACTTAGAACATTAGTCACAGAATGGGGGAAGGAAAGGTAAGGATTCATTAAAGGATACAGCCGGATCTATAGAACAAGTAGCTGAGAAAACCTCAGCTAAGAAACGGGTTGAAATTCAATTCACCTCCAACCAGTAAAACAAAATCCCCGGTGATTTATTTAGAGAAAGAATGGGAGCATTTTAATAAAAAGCTACATACAGAGGGACAAGCACCTGAGTTACAAACTCCACAACAGAAAGCAACTCAAGAAATTATAGTACAGAAAACTATAAGTACTTAAGAGGTAGAGAACATTTCTACCACTACTACCTCTGAAATTGTTTTGAGAATTGAGGAGATTCATCCTTTAGATGTGTTCTATAGCCTAGCCTACAAATCTATCATCAAAAGGCAAAGAAAGGAGAGGAAGTTGGATGCTATAGTTTCTACTACTCCCGCTAATGAATCAATGGATATTGTCTAGAAATATTCACCCATCGGCCCATCTGAGAACCTTACTAAACTGTCACAGTTTCTAGGAGCCTATGCTACAACGACTATTGATAAAGAATCAGAGGTACAAATGTTGCTTAGAGGAAAGGAAAATAAAATTCTATTATTGGAACAACAGCCAGAGAAAGGAAAATCTAACCAACAAGAAGAATAAAAAATAGCCAAGCTCCATCAAGAATTCCAGTAGCTACAAATAAAACATCAAGCCGGCTTAGCCGAAAGTGAAGCACAAATAAAAGCAATAACAAACAAGTATAAGGATAGTCCAAAAATTGATCAGTTTATAATTGAAGTGCTCACCCCTAACTCCCATCTAATGCACCAAAAAAAATTTGATGCCAGAAGATCTCACAGTTGAGTCCTTATTGCGAAACTAGTGACAAGTTAATGAGTCAAGTTGTTGACATAAGACTTGAATATGATGAAGTCTTGAAAAGAGTTTCCAACTTCATCACTTCACAGAATTCAGATGATGGGAGAAAGGTTGATTTACCTAAACTAGAAGAGTCACATAAAGAAATTTTATTCGCAGACTAGGATTCTCGGCTTAGAAAAATAGAAAAGGCGACAGTGGTTGCAGTGACAACAGCAAATAGTGCTATTGAAAACAACAATGAGAATTTACATAGTGCGAACCTGGTGGCAGAGGCTGTACCAGGTTTTCTTCCAAATGTTAAATAGCTCAAACAACAGTGGAGGCAGGCAACACAGGAGAAAGAGGAAGCAATTAGGTAAATGACCAGATTAAACTGGAAAGTGTACTAGAAATGTTTAGTTAAACCTTATAGCCAGTGGATGACACTACGATGCCTAACCACTTCCATGCAGAAAATGGTGCTAGCACTGACCGATGTCATTTTTACTGGGCAGTTTAAGTCTGTAATCGGTCTACTGACACATCTCAAACTAATGATAGACATCTTTGATCTCAAGGACCAAACACAAAGGAGTTAGTCACCATGTTTTATTTCTATTTTAGTTTTGTTTCGCATCATTTGAGGAAGGTTGTTTAAACATCCTCAACTATTTTTGTAATAATCTATTCTTAGGATTTATAATTTAGTATTTAAACCCCTCTCGTGCATTTAGAGAGGTGTCTAGAAATTTTATCAGAAACAATCTTCAAAACATGCACTTTTCTCCCTTTGAGGAAGTTCTGGTGAAACGAATGGAATAAGATTTACTTTCATTTTATCTGTCATATTCTACTGAAATTTCACTTTTGTACTCTTAGATGGTGTTGGATTGATTGGAAGTAGGTCAATATTGTTGAAATGCATGAGTAGAACTTATTACAAATGGTACTTTTATCTTGTGATTTTGTTTTATTTATGTATAAAGCAATAACTTTTTCTTCAAATTTTTTATGTATGAAAGTTTAAAGCTTAGTTAGCATTATTTCACTTTTTTATGGCAATGGTCTAAATTTTATGCTGAATACATGAATAGTTTCTTATTCGATATATATTTCACAATCATCTCAGCTAGCTATTTGTCCGAAACGATTATTGTTAAAAAGATTTCACTTCTTATTATAGTTGAATGATATTTATTACCAATTTCTCTAGGACATTATTATAGATCGCATATTTCAATTTTATTCCCAAGCATAGTCATAGCTAGATAGTGTTTAAATTGGTATACATGAATGTGATTATTAGTTTAGATTAGATTACTTTTACCTTAAACATTCCTCTGAACTATCATATATCACCACATGAGTACTATAATAATTTATATTAGGAAATTGGTCCCATTATCCATAGTTAGAGCCACTACACCAAATGAAAAAGGAACTACCAACCAAGGTCCAAACCGGGTGGTTTTCCCCCATGTTGTAAGCAACGATTTTCGAGGCTTCAACATTTTAGTGCTAGAAGGAGGGCCTGACTGTGAATGGCAAGTAAATCCAAATTAACAGGCCATTCTAAGAGTAAATCTCCTCACCATCATCTCCAACTTCTCTATCACATTCCAAATATCCTAATCCTAAGCGAGAAATTGTAAAGACAACTACAAAGCCCACTATTGAAATCCCAAAGAAGCTAGATCATTCTTCGTCTACTGAAGCCCCTGAAGTCCAATCTTTGATTCATAAATTACAGGGGATTTCGGTATCTCAAGAGGAATTTGAGTTATCCCAAGATCGTCTTACCTCTCAGTTTACCCCATCTCAATGGTTAACGAGAGCACATAGTGAAAAATTTGGAATCGCACCATTCAAATTCCCACTACCAAGTCATAGGAAAGCTAAGAAGACACTATCTGAATCTCACAATGAGGTTCTTTCATCAACACAACCATCATCTTCATTCATTCCATCCATACCATCACAAGACCAATCATCCACCTCACCACTCTAGATCTTGATTGACACAGGTACTGGAACTCCATCTTCCTCTACCCAATCACCTGCAACCACTACCACATCTTCGTCTTCTCGGATACCAAAAATTGCTCAGCCTCCTCAAAGGCCATGGAGAAATCTAGGAGCTGTTAGGATGGTTACACCTTTACATCTGTTGCCAGCCCATCCAGAGAAATGGTTACCAAAGTTCAATCCTGATAATGGCCTACTAGCTGAGGAACACATAATTTTTTTTATGTGATCCATTAACTTGAATGAAGTAGTAGAAGAATATGCAGTTGTAAGATTATTTCCATATAATTTGCAAGGATTAGCAAGGTCATGGTACTTCTTATTACCATCAGGTTCTATTAATTGCTGGGATGCTTTTCAAGAGTAGTACTTAACTAAATTTGGAGATGATAGATTCATGGTTACCCTAATCAATGACCTCTTCAATTTGAAAGTCGAACCTAAAGAACCAATAAAAGACTTCAACTCTTGCTTCAATAAATTATTTAATAAGATACCAACAACATCTAATCCTAGCAATGAGGTCCAAAATGAGTGGCATATTTCTTCTCTCCCTTCAAACACATCTATTTTCGTCGATAGAGCTGCCAATCCAACTTTGGCATAAAATATGAAAGAGGCAATAGCTGTAGAAAAACACATTCTAGTTGTAGATAAGAAAAACACAATAGAAGAATGAAAATTCAAGAAAGTGACTTTTAGGGATGAATTCAAGAAGAAAGCACCAAAAGATCCTTTTGATCTTGAAGGTTTGCAAAAAGTCCTCAAAATCATGTCTAATGAAATGGTTGATCTTAAAAAATAAGTAGCAGAGACTTCCGCTAAGAAATCATTTAGACCATTTAAAAGGAATTCCCCTACTGATTCTAAACCTCCAAATGCTATATCAAATGTTGAATCAGATGGAGAGGAAGATGAAGTTTCAACTAATGAAGAACAAACAGATGATGAAGAAGTGGCAGAGTTAAAAGGCATGTGGGATTTTATATTTCCAAATGAAGAAACACAAGAAGTATTGTCTGTTGCCACCCGAAGTAAAAACCCTGTTGATTTACCACAAAGAAATCCAAACCAGAAGGCTTCAATGCCACCTCCCAGGGACAAAACAATAGGTAAGAAATCTTCACCAAAATCCACTCAAACTACTCCTCAATTGAATTCTTCACCTTCAACTAAAACCCTGATAGTATTTGATGAAATGGAATATAATATTATTGATGATATGAAAAAGACTAGGGAAAACATCACCTTTCTGTTGGCATTATGATTCTGGTTTGGCTCTATGGTACAAGTGTTTTACTTGATGGCAACTCACTCATGTGGCAGATCTCAGTTCAGGCACTCAAAATCATGGAAATTAAGATACCCGCAGGTAATCCTAGAAGAAGCTGCAGACCCGCAGGTACACCGACCAAGGAATGCGGACATGCACACAGGTTCTCCATTTAGTAGGTGCGGACCCCAGTTTCACTCTCTCCAATGCAGAAAAGCATGTGCACGTGGGAATCTTTATGAATGGTTCATGGTATTTAGCCCGACCTATAGTTTTGGTCCAGGGTTTTGCATCTACAAATATTGATCCAAGGTATTGGGTTCATGGTATTGTGTTACTATGGTTTTGGATCGTGGTATTGTGAAAGGCTTGCCTATAAAAAGGAAAGGAGATCTCTTTGCCAGACACTTGTGAAATTTGAATATCTTAAGATCTGAAATTTTGGGTGATTGATTTTAAAAGCTAGATCTAAATCAAGGAGAAAACTTAAGGCGGATCTATTGATAAGTCGTGATCTCTCAGGGACATGAGCAGATCGGTGGATCTGATTGATTGTGACACATTAGAGGACTGGTAATTTGGCCCTAATATGAATTCCGCAGGCAATCCGAAGGTGCAGTGCGGGGGTACGCAGCGCAGCAAAAGGCACAGTGCGGGGGTTCACGGCGCAGCAAAAGGCGCAGTGCGGGGGTATGCAACACAAAGAAAGGCACAGTGCGTGGTACATAGCATAGGAGAACGCGCAGTGCAGGCCACACACAGATCTACAGAAGGAGAAGTACGAGGTACGCAGCGCGGGAAAAGGAACAGTGCAGAGGTACGCTGTCTGACAGACAGTAAGAGTGCACACCTGAGAAGAAGTACGCAGAGGAGAATAATCACCAGTGCGGATCTGCGCAGTTTAGTCTCAGAAGAGCTGCGGATATACGCAGGCCCCTATTGTTTGAAAATTCATGAAATGTGGTCCTTAAAGAAGTAAAAGAGCTAAGGGGGTTGTAGCTCCCTTCCAGGAGTGACTGGAAAACAAGAGAGTGTTGTAGCTCTCTGCAGGTTGCAGCCTGCGTACTGGTAAAGGACTGCACCAGTACAAAATCATTGTAAAAGAAGTTTCTAATTGAAAGAAGATAGAGACATATTGCAGCAGGTGGTTTTCACCCACATTGGGTTTCCACCTTATATCTGGTGTTCTTTGGTGTGACTATCTGCTTTTCTTGTTTCATTCTCATTATTATATGGTACTGATATACACATTAATGATCAATATCTGAAGATTAAATTAAGTATAAATCAAGAAGACATATTGAAAAGAATTTGATAATACTGATTCCCCCCCCCCCCCTCTTAGTATTATTTCAAACACTCTTGACCTTCCATCAAGTCCAACTTAGCATACTTCATCAACCCATAGTGGTGCAGTGCAAATATGCAAGCATGATCATTTCGCATCAGCAATTCTTTTTGGTCATGGGCCCGTTCTCTCCATAGACTAGTCATAATGGCTTAAAACCTACACAAATCAACCCAAAATTCAGTGAAAATGGGGAAAAATTGCTTATTAAATCACTTCCTGGGGTTTTTTGGTGTGCCCTCATGCACTAACACCCCCCCTAGTGACATACAAGGAGGATTAATGCCCTCCACCAGGTCGTAAAGTGTGTTTAATGCTCCCTACAGGCCTGGTAGGGGGCATTAGGTGTAATTAATGAACTAGGGCTCCTAAGTTATCCAAACAATCACCCAAAAAACTAATAAAAAAGGTTGAATAATGCAAGATTAAGGTTTTGGCATCCACTTGGGACTGACAACACATCAAATTGTTGCCCGGATCTCCCGCAATCATCCATGGAAAATCTGCTCCTCTTTAGCTTTAAAACACTCTCACAACTCTCAAATGATGCAAATGGTGAAAGTGGAGGCTCAAGAACTCCCTTATAGTCACTTTGGAGACATGAATTATCTTAATTGAAGTCATTAAAGTAGAAGTAGTCCATTTCCAATGATAATTATCATGTGCCATGACCCCATATTGGCAGAAATTTCTCATGTTTTGATGAAATAATTTTCAAGATTGAACGACAAAAATGACCATGTGCTATTCTCTATGAGCGCTTTCTTTTCTAGGATGTTTTCTCACTCTAAAACTGAAAAATCCCCAAGTTTTTCATCTTCAGTCTTGTTAAACACTTATGACGATGGTCTGAGAAACTCTTTTTCCCTCTTTTGCTAGCTCACTAAACTTAAAAAGATCGATTGAGCATTCTTTTTTTGGAACTTTTTTCTCACTCATAAAATCAAAGAAACCCTGAGTTCCTTCTTCATGCTCATTAAAAAATTATGAAGAAGCTACGAGAACTCTTTTTAGGAACTTTTCTCACTCATTAAATAAAAAAAACCCCAAGTTTTCGTCGTTGGGCTCGTTAAACATTTATGACAATGATATGAGCACTTTCTTTTTTGGGACTATTTCTTTCTCTTAAATCAAAAAATCCCCAAGTTTTCCCCTTCTTTGGGCTCGTTAAATTTGTGAAGAAGGAAGGAGTAGTTCTTTTACCTCTTTCTCCTCGCTCACTAAACTAGAAAAGGTATCTTGAGTTTTCTTCATTTGACTCATTAAAATTCGATGAAGGTATTGTGTTTGTCATCATGTGACACATTAAAATTTCACGACAAATATCGAGTTTACTCTGTCTCCTCATAATCGTAACAAAACGAGGAAAACATCTATCGAGCATAGGTTTCTCTTTATTTGGACTCAATAGATTAAATTACAGAAAAGGAACCATTATGGGTATACTATTAAAGTTTTGTCGCACCCGGTTAACAACTATGACAAAGGGACCACCTTGGAGTCATTCTTTACGATCTTTTCAAACTCTTGAAATATGAAAAGACCACTGTTATGAAACCAGCTCAAGAAAAGATAGAAAAGATAGATCAACGCCTTATAATTCAGCCTCTTCGAGGGGGCAACCTCCTTTACATTACATAAATGAACAATTCTTGGATGATTCAAATGACAAAACCTCCTTTCTATATATAGGAGTCTAAGGAGTCACAATATAACCCAGCCGACCTAACAATAATAATATAAAGCCACAAAAATACAATAGAGGGATTCTATGGGGCACAGTAATAACAA
>APFE030135018.1:72044-96813 GCA_000404065.3 Pinus taeda
ACACCTCCCATTGGAATGGAAATCATTGGGCTAGTCAATACATATTCTCCCATGGATAGCTTGATATTATGGCACTTTCCAGAGCAATTTATTGTTCCTCCATTTGCAATCATCACTTGACACTCTGGTGCTGGATATAGGAAGCAATTCAATTCTTTTTCTACCCTACAATGAATAAAATTGTGGGTGCTTCCTGAATCAATCAACACTATTACCATTTTCTTCTTTATTTGTCCTTCTATCTTGATGGTTTGAGGAGTGGTAATTCCGCCAATGCATTACAAGATATGGTCGGATTCATTTCTTCTTTATCTTGGCTTTGTTCTTGGAGTATATCCTCTTCTTTTGACCCTTCTTGCTCATTTTCTTCTTCCTCTTCACAATCTATGTAGAATAATTTCTTCTCAGCACACTTATGACCTTTAATATATTTGCTATCACAACTACAAAAAAGCCATTTTGCTCTTTTTTCTTCCAATTGTTGTGGTGTCAACCTTATAGGTTGTGAAGACTAGGGACAACACTTCCATCTTTATAGTTGTGAGTGGTATGCTTCTTGGTTGCCCATAATTTTGCTTTCCATTTTTCCTGCTAACCTGAATGCCTTCTCTAATGAATCAGGTTCCCAAAGGCGAACATCATGTTGGATATTATCCTTTAAAGACCCTATGAACACATCAATCCTATGATCCTCTGGAATATCTTTTACCATTATGTTCAATTTTTGGAACTCTCAATCATTATTGAACCCATTTGTTTGAGACTTATCAATTGACTAAAAAAAGTGTTGCTTTTTGTATCCTCATAATGTGCTATCAATTCTTCCGTAAAAATTGCCAAAGTGATAAATTGTTTACGAGAGAAAAGCCATACAAACTGATTTGGTTCCAAATATAAAGTTTCCATACGTACCTTTTGTGTGTTTTGCACATTATTGAGATCGAAAAATTGCTCCATCTGTAATATCCATGTGGCAGGATCCTTGCCATCAAACTTCCTCATATCGATTTTTGGAATATGGTCAGTCTTCGATCCAACATTGGCATCTATGGAATCATGATTAACACTTCTTTTATTCTCATCATGAGTTTCCTTTAATACCCTTTCACCCTTAGTGCCCATTTCTTGTAGCAACTTATTCATATTTATCTTCAATTCGTCCATGTCTGTCTTCAAATCTATCTTAAAATCATCCATCTTAGCTTCCACGTCAATCATCTTAGCTTCTACGCCTTTCTTTAAACAGTCCATCTTAGCTTCTACACCTTTCTTTAAACCATCCATCTTAGATTCTGTTCCTTTTTGTGTAAGGGACACTTGTTGCACTTGGTCTTGTAATTTTGATATATCATGTGCCATTTCTTCCTCTTCTTCATGAGTCATGCTAGAGCTTTCAGGTTGCTTACTAGGTGTTTGCATTTCTTTCCTCAGGGCATCAGTTACTGATAATAATGCTCTACTATGCCCTTTGAATTCCTTCAAAATAAATTTCCAAACCAAGCTTAAGCAAAAATTTAAGAAAATCTACACACCTTTTCTCACTTTGTAGGAGCTCGATATTGCCTCTGATGTATCTCTGTACTTTCTGATCATCTAGTTCTGAATTTGTGACCTGTAGTAGTGCTCTATGTCCCCTTTCCAATGCCACAAGTCTGACCAAAATTGGATTCTCCAAGGAAGAGTTATGCGAAATCTCCTACAGTGACTCGATTATAGACTAGTTCAGTAGAGTGAACTTGTACGACGTGCGACGAGTCACTGTTTCTACCTTTGGATCTGAAAAATGCATACACGAAACTACTGTCCATCCTCTTTCTATACCTTCTGACGAAATTTCAATCCGATCCCCAGAGCGAAATTTATGATGATTTTCCCCAGGTCACCTGTTTTGGAATGTAATTTAGGAGTCTGCAAAAAGACCAACTTCCTCAGATCATATCTCTGCAAATATAGTGCAAACAACTCTAAAATTTGGACCCAAGATTCAGAGCGATTTCTTCTCAAATGGGTTTTTTTTGCGACTTCTAAAACCTCATAGGAAAAAAAGTTATAGTGAAAATTCCATGATGACCTGTTTGGAGCAACGATACCCTAGAATCTAAAGCTTTGATACCAAATGTTATGAAACCAGCTCAAGAAAAGATACAAAATATAGATCAACGCCTTATAATTCAGCCTCTTCGAGGGGCAAACCTCCTTTACATTACATAAATGAACAATTCTTGGATGATTCAAATGACAAAACCTCCTTTCTATATATAGGAGTCTAAGGAGTCACAATATAATCTAGCTGACCTAACAATAATAATATAAAGCCACAAAAATAACAATAGAGGGATTCTATGGGGCTCAGTAATAACAATATGGGGGCAATGGGGGCACAAAAATATTAATAAGGGGTATAACTACAATAGTAATGGGGTAATCACTAGTATTATAGGGACCCAACAACCACCGAGTTGTCTCGTCTGGACTCATTAAGTTACATAGATGAGGAATAGAGTCACTTTTTTTACGATCCTGTTCAGACTCTTAAAACATGAAAAGATCGACGAGTTTACCTATTTTGACTCATTAAACTAATCATATAGGGCATAGAGTCGCTCTTTTTACAGTCCTTTTCAGAATCTTAAAGCATGAAAAGATCAATGAGTTTACCCGTATGGACTCACTAAACTAATTAGATGGGGAAAGTGGACAATACAATTGCATTATGTTTCATA
Organism: Pinus taeda; assembly: GCA_000404065.3. NCBI lineage: Eukaryota > Viridiplantae > Streptophyta > Pinopsida > Pinales > Pinaceae > Pinus > Pinus taeda. The sequence goes on from APFE030135018.1 coordinate 74,768, forward strand.
TTTTGAAAGAGCTTTTTGGCAGCAGTCGATCCCTTGAACATGTTATTCCCTCAGATAAACCTTCCTTGTGATGGCCTCTCCATATGAATCTTACCATCCTATGAGTTTATCCTATACACCCAGACGTTCTTGCATCTATGTATCCTAACACTCTTTGGTGTTCATAAGTCTAGTGCGACATGGTTAAAACCGTTGTCGTGCCTTCTTCTATTGTTCAAGAGAAAACCTTTATCTTCTGTTTCCTCCATCAAACCATCAAGCATATCCTACCATCATGCCCTCTCTCGCTTTGACCCAATGCTCAAAATATTCCTCAGAAAACAATCATTCTTGTCCCATTTCATGTGGACTGATGTAGGACACTTATTGTCTACCTTTTAACAGGTCTCTTCCTATCGACTTCAACACTCTATCTAGGAAGAAGACCTAGAAACACTTCAGTGCCTTGGTACTTGCAGACATTAGTGGCAGGCCACCTTGTGTTTGATTAGGGGTTTTCATTATTGGCTCCTGGTTAAATGCTTCTATGAGTGTTCAATGATGAAAACATTTTTCGCACTCGCTAGATTGTACTGTGCATCTTGGAGACCATCAACATTATCGGTGGACATCCTCGTGTCTATTAACGGTCTCCATTATTGACTGTTAATCAGATGATTTTGTGAATGTTTGACATCAATTCCTATATTAACATGTGTCGATCTAAGTTAGTCGGTGAAGAAGAAATCAATACCTTGGGTAGAGGCTTGCATCACTCAGCCTTGTTTCTTCTCCCATGTTGCATTTATTGTTTTTTGGAGATAGCTCATCAAAATGATCCTATTATGACACAAGTTCTGCATTATGCTTATCGGCAGCCAGCATTGTCATATCTATTTTCTGAGAAAATTAGTCTGACATAGCTACTGAGCATGGGAATGCTTGACTCAGGACATGATTTTAGTTGTTTTATATATATGTGTTGTATCAGGTTTCTCGTACTACCTGAAACTCTGATCCTCTCTCTCTTTTTTCCAAAGAAAAAGATAGTTAAATATAAAGTATTTTGGCCATTGTCACAGCCTTTGATCTCACACCTTAGGGGGCATATGTTATATAGGAAAATGACCTCCTCATCATTTCAGAGGATAAAGATGTGATGACTGAAGGACTGACCAAGTTCACAGGCCTAGTTGTCAAGCTAATGTTGTCTAGACACTATCAACCTACTTTATAAAGCTTCTCAGCAAGCCTAAGGGTGTGTTAGTTCCTAGGGTAACTCATTTTGTTACCTAGGGAACAACATTAGTGACCCTACATCAGTTTCTATGGGTCAAAGGTGCAAATTCACTGAGAAAATATCCCTAGATTCTCTCTTATGTCAGCTCATAAAAGCATGGAAACATCAAAACTCGACCTATTTGGGGGAATTAAAAATTCTTAATGGAGTATGCAAATGGGAAAGAGCACAAAGGCATGGAAACATCAATGCTTTTGCCTAATGGAACTCATGAATGACTTGGAAACCCTAACCTTGCATGCTATATATGAAAGGCTTGGGCCATTGTGAAAGGGGTCAAACCATTTAAAAGGATTGCCTATTTGACTGTCGAGTAGAGTCTCAGACTAAGGCATCAGAAGAGGTTAAGAAGGGAGAGAGAGAGGAGCTGGAGGGGTAAGGGAAGGTTGATGCAACTAATGGTTGTAATCACTCTTTCTACATCAATATAGAATTGCAGTTGTGTTGTCCACTCCATGATGTTGGTAGTATAACTTGTTTATATGTTTATCTAATATTGTTTAGCATGAGTGGCTTAGTTATATTCAACTAGATATCTTTTATATGTTCATGCATTTGTTTATCAAGGTTTTATGCTGTGATATTACGCTTGTCTTTTCTATGTGTAGGTTTTGATCTGCAGCCAACTCGGGGGTCTTCCGCCTAGATGCATTGCACTCTCCAGTAACACCACACTAAGACTTGAGGTAATAAGTCCTTCTTGCTTTGATATTCGTTTGTTAAACATAGATATGCATGTATCTTTGTGACAGCTACAACTAATCTGACTGTCTGTCGAGGATCCCGGGAAGATCCTTGAGGGTTTTCTACATCACCAAACACCCGTGCATTAATCCCTATAGAAATCTCTAGCCTATTTTGTCTTGCATGGGTACATGTGAAAAATGTATATTATTTGTAAATATGTTGTAAGTGAAATTCCAAGTGTCATTAGTGTAATGTGAACAATCACTATGTAATCTAAAGAGTTATTTGTAAGGAAGTTAAAGTGTCATGAGGGTAGTTGAAGAGTCATAAAGGGGAATGTAAATGGTCACTCCACCCTTTGTTATAAATAGAACCTCATAACTCATAGAACAGGCCTTTGGGAGCCAAGCTTTTGGCTAGATAGTACTTAGAGAAGTCTTAGAGAGTATTGAGATGAGCCTTGGCTTCTCCACAACATACATCTCTCTGTAGGGGCAGGCAACGTTGACTGTAATGTTACACTATTGGGGCTAGTAGCTATAAATGGTGTATGTATGGATGGAACTTCCACTTACTAATATAACCGAGGCAACACATTTTCATCCATATGTTGTTATTGTTGTTGGACTATTCTAGTTGCTTTAGTAATGTATACTATTTAACTTACACATTTGTGTATGAACTATTTTGTACATAATTGTATGAATCTTGTTGAAGATGTGTTTTTTTATTAACCTGTCACTTTGGATTGTGGACTTTTCCACTTCCATCCATCGACGTCTTCTGCTTTTGTGTTCCTTTTAGGTTGCATACTATTACATTCCTCTGAGGGATAAACTTCTTTTTCCCCTCTATGTGTTAGAACCCCCATGCATCTCACTTGACTCACTAAAAGGTCACGCACTTGCTTTCGATAAATTTATCATACTTATCTCTATGTGCTACCGCGGTCAAGGCACTACTTTAGTACCCATTGTTGGGACTCCTACTCCAAATGGTCTGAGGTCTAGTTGGGACTTCTTATCGAGGAGATCCCTTGACATGTTGGTAGGTCTAGCACCATCAACACATTAATAAAATGAAATAAATTATGATGGAAAAGATGAGTGGAATTTAAATAAAATATAATTTATGCAATACCATTGATCTAATCACTAAATTGACTTCTAAGCTACAGAAAGAAAATGTAAAACAAGACAACTAAAACTAATCTATTTCCAAGAAATCATAAACACAATATTTTTGGAATGTGGTTGGGAATCCTTACACTCATTCTCCCACAAGAGAGGTGATGTAGAGGCCACAACCATAGGATTTTATAGACTAATATCTACTCAAATGCAAGAAAATATGAACTATTTTGAATCAAGAAGAAACATAAGTACATGAATAGGGACCAAATACTCTAGGCTGGGCCCAAAACCAAGCATATCAACCCTCTGAAACTAACTTAGATGCATCTTAAAATCCAACTTCTAATTATCAAAAAGTGTAGGTCTAATACATCACATAAAAGTTTAAAATAACAATGTCAAGCTCGAAATATAACAAAAAATGTGAATTAATGTAAGAGAAGGATATTTTTAATGCTGGAGGATGGCATATTGATGTTCAAAATGTACCTATTGATGGGACTAATCATAGATATTTTTCCTTTAAATGAAGTACCCAACTCTATAACAACCTCCAAAACCTTGTGGAAGGCACAAGTACAATGATCCAATTGATCTTTCCATGTCCTAATCAGGATAGAAATCTTATGAAGAAATGTTGAGTGGTCCCTTCATTAGATTCACAAGTCATGTTGCAGTATAAATATCCCACTAAGATTTGAAATCTAAATGAAATTTGAATATATTTAAATATTCCTTCTAGACGGGCAGTTTGAGATCATGAATCACTTGTTTGGGCCTGTGAGATTTGCCTTCCAGCACTGTAATATGAGCATCCTTCTAGGTGATTTCCTAAAAAAATGTGATTCTTCTCTATGAGATCAACTATAGTTATGCCCTCATCCAACAATTTTACACCTCGTCACACTACTAGTAGACTAATTGATTACCCTTTGCAAGGAGGCAAAGCTACTCCTAAACTTATCTAAACATATGTTGAGAATCATCAGTGTGTTTCTAGAGCTTGGTGTATATAATAATACCTTGTTCTATAGCCTAGTCAATTTTCTAAATCTACTTTGTAGTAGGATCTGGAAGTTTCGCTTGTAACTCAGCAACAATGCTCTATAAATATTTGTTCTTGGCTATAAGAATAGTGTAGGTAGTTTGGAGCAAGTCTAAACACTAAATGAGCTCCTGATTTGAATGTGTAAACTTTAAGATTTTTAAAAATTTACAAGTTAAATTTATGTGTTTTTTGTAGAGGATCAATTTACTAAACACATAAACAAATAAATTTTAACCAAATTTCACAGCCAAATAGAGGCAAATAAGCATATTTGAAACACATAACATAAATCATCATAAAGGAGTTCACCCCTCTCTTGGGCTACCAATCCTGGTACAACTTCTAATGCAGGACCTCTTTCATTAAAAATTTCTCAAAAGTGCGTTTACATGCTTTACGCATCTCAAATATCAAAATTGATGTTTCCAATGGATCCAAAACTATCAAAAAATCCTATTTTGGTTCTTTCTACACCTCATTTGGCCAAAAACTGAGAAACTTATCATTGTTTCTTCATTTTCCTAGATTCTACTACTAATCATCCTCCAAGCTAGCCTAAACCTAGCTTGAGTGCCCCAAATGCAAAAATGGTACATGTTGGGATGGGGTCCCCTAGGTCAAATTTTGTTAAGTTTTGTTAAAAATTGTAAAGTCTCGAGATTTTGAGGAGTGGAGCGTGAGTAGCGCAGGTCAATAAGAGTCAAAGGGGGCTTTAGGAAGGTAAAAGCCCCTTAGTTTGTTAGATTCAAGCTACTTTGAGACCCGCCCATGGTTCACAGACCATGGCATTGCAATAAATAAGAATACAAAAGGAAGTCATAGAAGAGTCATAAGCGAAGCTAAGTAATAATGGTGCATGATTTGGGTCTAATTTTATCTATTTACTACTTGGGAAAAGGGGAGGGCTACTGTAGCTATGTGCGCAGAGACCTTGGTAAGTCCATAACTGAGTGTGCGAGCCCTTGCAACTATGTACTGCACAAGGTGGGAAGAAGTTGTATTTGAAGATATGACCATAATAAAGGCTTGTTTGAAGAAATATCTGTGTATCTGTATATTACCGTTTATCTCTAAATTTACTGTATTTATGATCTGTTGAATGCACTTAATCAGGAAAAGTACTTAATATATTTGTGAAGACATAGATCTATTTATTTATATGATGTTATGCATGTTTACCACAATCAGTGAAGGACATAAATATGCTAACTATTAATTACTGTAAATTTTGGGTTTCAAGGGTTAGGGTTCGCTAAGGTCAAGATAAGCCCTAAGTTTGGTAGAAACACATCACATAGTCCTATAGATGCAAAAAATTGGTTCTAACATCCTCCAATAATTTCTTGGGTGAGACTACAGCCTGCGTTATGCAGGTTTTTTCTGAAAGGGACGATAGTGTAGGGTTTTGTTGGTTAGCACAATTAACTCTGAACTTGGGTCCAAGCCCCCCTCAAGCTAGCAAATGGTTCTGTTATCAAGAATAGGATCTACCTGAGGAATGTGTGATATGTAATAAGTGGATACTGACTAAGGAGGAGATTGAGAAGTGGATAGATCAAAAGCTGCACGAGTTTGTGGCTCAAGAAAATAGGAATTTGCACTTGTCGAAAGAAGAGTGGTTGCAAAGATATCTATATAGAGAGGAACACAAAGTTTTCTTTTTCTCTTTTCTGTGTGAATTATATGAATGGTTGGCTAAATTGGTGGATGGTTAACCTACCTAGAAGTTGGATAACACTATTGTGTAGACTCCAAAGTTAGTGAAGCGTCTGGAAAGATCAAAAAATAAGGTTGCAAAGGCTATCGATTATTGGATCGATAGTAGTTCGGGAGGATTTATTACTCTGTTTTTGGTTGATACGCCTGCCAATTATAGCGAAGCTGAACAATAATTTTTAAAAGCACCAAGAGGTAAGTATCTAAAGCCTTTAAAAATTTGGATTAAAATGATGAAACGGACTATGCCAGTAAATTGACGCTTAGAAGAGGCTCGATTGGAGCTACGCGAAGTGGGAAATTTTTTAGAAAAGATCTAGATACAATTGATTAGTACAGTCCTCTATTGGGAGCATCTGATAGCGAAGAAGAAGGTAATAGTTTGAATATTCCCAGAGGTGCACCGCAATCAGTAGATCAGGGTACTCCAGTAATACCACATCCATCCACCCGACCTTCGCCATCACCTCCACTTCACACACTATTGCCTCCACCTCCATGTCCACCTCCACTATTCAGTATAGAGAACACTATGAAGATGCCTATATTCAAGGCTTCGGGGACGGAAGACCTTGATCAATTATGGTTTGTAGCAGATGTTGTGCAGAATTCACAATGGACAATAGATGATGATCTAAGGAAAGCGCAGCTGGTCACAACATTGCAAGATAGGGGGGTGAGTTGGTATATTAAGTACAATATGACTCATCTAGTTGCGTCATTGAAAGACAAAAAATGTGCATTGAATAATGAATTCAGAAGGCCTAAGTCTCAAGCCTAGTCTGTGACTGAGGTCAAAGAAATTAATTAGAAGGTGAATGAATCTACATGGGATTTTGATGAAAGGTTGAAATGTCTGCTACAATAGGATAATATAAAAAAATTGAATGATAAACATAAGGATTTGTATATTACTTCTCTATTACCTCATTTTAGATTACCATTGTCACAATAGAAGCTTCGATCGCAGGCTGAAGCACTGGAAATTACTATGAAGTTAGAGGCTTCGCTTATTCGAGATATGAATTTGGGAGTGCAGTAGATTCATTCATAGTTGGCTAGCTTGCATATGGAGTTAGAGGATCTCAAAAATGGGAAAGAGGTCCAAAATGAGACCCATGTTGAAGTATGGTTCTTAAAATGCAAAGGGAATGGTCATGACAAGGAGCATTGCCCGGTATATCAGAATTGTCTAACTGAGGGAGGTCCTATCCCCCTAAAGCTAGAAAATAATGCTTGATCGATTAACGGTGTGGTGCCATGTTGTGCTATCTACCAAATAATAGGAAAACACTCAACAGAAAATTTCCATTTGTTTCAAAAGTTGGTGTAGACTCCCCAACAACTATTCCACAATTTTTCTAAGTATGTAGGCCATGATGAGTGCAATTGCCGAAGCTATGAGTTAATGATGGATAGAAATCTGATATAGAGTATAGGATGAGGCTCATCTACAGTGGGATCAATGTGCACCTATAGTGGGTGGAGGATTCCATGGATGAGGAAGAGGACGAGGGGGAGGAGCTGGAAGAGGTCGCAGACAGATTATTTGTTACAAATATTGGGAACTAGGCCACTTTGTGCAAGATTGTCAGAACCCGAAACACCCCTCTTTTCAATATTGCCGATAGTTTGACCATGTTATAGAGGATTTTCGTGTACTCATCGCAAAGATGAAAGAGAAGAAGAACCAACAACCCACTCAAAACATCCAGATGATGAGGTCAGAACCATTCGAGGATGGCCCTAGTGTTAGTATAGTTACGAGGATCGGTATAGCTACTGGGGAAGAGAAAGACGTAGGGAAACAACTAGAAGGGAATTTGTGGGTGTGCATGGATGTTGACAAAGATATAGAATTTGATTTTTCATAACGCAAAAGAAACATTTATGGAGGCAAAGAAGAGATTTTTTGATTTAGGAGCATCCACGTCAAATAATCAGAGTGCATAGAAAAAAATCCTGAAGAAGTCATTGATGGGCAGGAAAGAGATCCTTCGGTATTGACAACCTTTGTATAGACTTGCATGAAGCTCTTAAGGGACCAGAAAGTGATGGAGGAACTGCAAGAGTTAATAGACAACTATGCTGGAAAGGGTAAGTCTCCACCTGAACAACGTGTAGTGCATAAAGTACACAAAAGTAAGAAAAGGATTGGTCGGGAGATGAGATTGACTACACAAATCGGATAATTTGAAATGGATAGGGTGATCCTAATTTAGGATCTGATGCAAATGTTTTGCTGAAATAGACCTAGGAAAGAATGGGAAATATGACTGATGAGCCTAGGTATTGCAACAATAATGTTGCAACTCTCAGGGCTACCAACGTTACTTATCAGCTTGGGGTTCGTACAAAATTGGAAGTGATAATGCTATATGCACAAGTAAAAGTGAAGGTATTTCCTGTTGTCACTGCTTATATGGCAAGAGACCCCAGGGGTTCCAAGCCAAACTTCTATAGGGTCAGAAGAAGCTTAACTCTTTGATGGAAGAAGAGAAAATATATCCTAATGGAGAACTACTTCTACTGCAGCATTGAAGAAAACAACATGAAATGCTAAACCACACCATAACCTAACTAACCAATTAAAAAATTATGCTAAGCAGAATTGCTAAAACAATCACTAATCCTAAGGCTATTATCTAAGTTGCAGAAGTAAAGAGCATCAAACTATCCTAAGGTGTAAGCAAAGAAACTAAGCTAAATTGACTTTCAAGTGAAAAAAGCAGTCGAAGATCGAAATTGGTGAAAGGAGGAAATAGGGATGCAATAGTGCCTAGGGACTGTTGGATCGATCAATGAACAGAATATGGATAGTGGAGATCTTATCACGAGGCTTTAAGCGAATAAATGGATGAATGGGGTGAATGAACAAGATGAACACTGAAGATCGTGTCGCGAAGGCTTAAATGAATGAATGGATGAACAAGGTAATAAAGTAGATGAAACACTAAGATCTTATCACGTAGGTTAAGTGACTAGATGGGTGAATAAGATTAACGCATGCGATGAATGACTGAGATATTATCACATGGATGAAATCAAGAGATGGATGGCAGAGATCATATTGTAGGAAAATAAATGTGCAAAAATGATGGAGCAGGTTTCTAAGGTGGTAAGTAGTTTCTCGCACGCCCTTTAGGCTGTAAGCTACATTTTGAAATTTCACACAATTAGCCTAACTACTAGACATGTAGCACGAGAAAACCACTTTTCTCATGTGCTCTTGCGTGGACAACGACCATGCACTAATCCATGCAAGATGGCATGATATCCATTGGATCAAGTGAGGTTGATCAACGGTGGAGATTGACTAAGCTAGTTAGCGATCGGGAGAAGTGACAGCCGTCGGATCAGGCGGGGTTGATCAATGGTGGAGATCAGCCAAGCTAGTTTGGCAATCAGGTGAAGTGATAGTCATCGGATTAGGTGAGGGAAATCGATGGTGGGGACTTAACGCGCATAAAGTAAGTTGCATTTGGGAAAACTAAAGGATCGGACAATGATTGTGAAGGTTTGTTGTGGATCAGACAGCGAGGAAGCGATGCTTGAAGAATGTGCTGAAGGAGGTTTCAAAGGGAAAATGACAGAAAAACGTACTGAGGTGAACGAGTAACTGAATAAAACAAAAAACTCCATAGCTCATGCGAGAACTAGAAACTTGTTTTTTTGGGGCTGCTTAAGGGTCTCTCCCTCAAGTCATGGTCCCAGAGGGAGGAGATGAGGCCGATATACTTGCGCACAACCTTATGGTGATCTTTCTCTCCTAACTAACCTGTGAACTGAAAGAAGGCATAAATGGAAGTAAACTACAACAAATGCAGCTACATAAGCAAATGAATAGGAAAACCATGAATAATCTATGCTATATTGATGTAATGAAAGTGTAACTACTTAAGAAAATAAATAGTGAAAACCATAAGGCTACTTAAGAAAATGCACAGAAAACCATGAAACTACTTAAGCAAATAAATAGAACATGACTCTATGCTAGCATGCATGTATAGTAAATAGGAGCTTTGGCTGCTTGGGTCGGGCCCTAACCTAAGAGCTTCAGCCCTCGGAGTTAACTCAGAGTTGGCTTAAATAGAAGTCATTTTTATTATAAAAAGCATGGATTACAGAACAAATTGTCACAAGTCTCTCAACTCATAAATAAAATAGAGTTCTTACAATAGAATTTTGAATCCTATTGAGGCCCTAAGCCTCTCTATTTATACATCTAAAGTCTCTAACGACTTCCTTCCCATTAGGGAGGCTTGGTCTCTAACACAAGAAAAACTGGTTTGTCTCACTTTCACTTGCTCAGCTGTCTTTTAGTCTTCAAAGTGATGGTTGTGTGCACTCCAAGCTGAAGGAGGAATATTCGAATGGAGGGGTAGTAAATGAGGAGGATTTACCTCCTATAATTACTCTCCCTTGTCCCATTCGAGTTTTTACCAAGGTCTTTAACATAGTTCCTTGATTTTATCCTTTATACCTACATTTCTCCTTGCTTTTATCTTTTATTCCTGCACTACATGCACATTAGACAACAAAGAAAAATATCCAACTCTAACTCATATCATAAACAAAATATAATCAAAAGTATGCAATAAGTTGTGAGAATAGTTGGTTTGACTAAGCTAGGAGGTGAATTAAGGACAATTAAGGCCCATATAATTACTCAATGATGAGGCTCATCATCACCCCCTACTGAAAGTGTTGCTCATCCTCTGAGAAACTTAGTCAATGTCCATGTCCTTCATGGCTCTGGTAGCCTCTTAGACATCCCATGCTTCTGTTGTGGTCTCCTCTTCTTGTTTATAAAAGCCTGCTTTCCTTTCTACTTATTCCCACTGCCTCTTTTCCTCTTCTTATTTTCTCCCTTCTAGCATCCCTAGGAGTAGTGGTGGACTAAGTTTTAGGCCTATTCAATTGACCTTCAACCTTTGCATTGATTTCTTATACACAGGTGTCCTATTCTATGATCTTCAATCTGTGTGGTAGTGTATTCCATATCCTTTAGCAAGCATGTATGTTATCATCTCTTAGCAGCCTAAACATATCCTCAAAATGTGAAATTGCTTGCTCTTGGGAAGCAAGACATCTAGGTGCCAGCTGAGGATCATTTGCAATTAGATTATGGGTGCTGATTAGGGCCATGGGATTTGATTGTTTAGCTTTGATGAAAAAAGGTTCATTTTTCTCTCTAGCCAATATTCTATTCATCTCTGCAACCCTTGAATTATCATGGTTCATCAATGATTCCAAAGCCTTTAATTGTAGATCTCCTAGCTCTGCATTAGGATCCCAAATATTCATGCCTATGAGGGCCATGTTACACAAGTAAAACTTAGCCATTTTGGCCCGATCCTTTAGTGCACTTTGATCACAAAGATCAATAAACTGTGTGTAGTCCTGAAATGGAATGGTGCTCCTTTGTGCTAGTGTTTTAATCTGAAATTGCAACCATTATTCTTTGAGGTAAAGAGCATAGGATTTAGCTGGCATCCTACACTGGATGGCCTCCAAGGAGAGGCTGGCCAAATATGCTAGTTGGTCTTTCTTTTCCTGCAGTTGTCCTCTTTTCTTTTCTTATCTTCTTCCTTTTGTTTTTCTTTCGCATCTCCACGAGTTTCTTCCTTTGTTTCCTCCTTTTGTTTCAGCATCATCCTCCTTGTCTTATTTCAGCATGTTCCTCTGTATTAGTTTCTTCTTCACCCATCTCATCCCCATCTAAATCTATATCTTCTTCTTCTTGTTTTGCCTCCTCCTCACTAACAAAAGGATTAACATCATAGGTGAGGGTTTTGATTTCATCCTCTACTGGTAAGTTTGTAAATACTGACCATGTTATGGGGATCCTAAGGCTTTGTAGGGCATCCTTAATGAGGATCCTGATCAACCCATTGTGAACTAATTGTTGGGAATTTCCTTCCTTTACTTTGATGCTGGAGTCTATGAGTGATTGCATCATGAAATAGGGTATGCTGAGTCTTTGGTGAATTGGTGTTTCTACCCCAAATATTAATTCTTCAAGCATTCTAAAATTATTGCCATAACAACACTATATCTATGAATTATTGCATTCTCTTTTGACTTATTAAAGAATTTCCTTTTTGCCACCTTTTCACTTATAAACCAACTACCTCTTAACCTTTACAAATTTTGATCAAATGATGCATATGAGTGAGCGAGTGGTATACTTACCTGTGGTCTTGATGCCATGTTACAGTTGTTAAATATCAGAGGTGTTGATGATGGTCATTCTTCTTCCTCCTATGTTGTCTGCTGATGGTTTATTAACTTTTGCAGGAGTCTGTGACTGAAGATCTGATGTTGTTGCTGCTGATATGGAGCTCTTGGATCTGATGCTACTATTGTTGTGGAGCTCCTAGATTTGATGATGTTTCCGCTATGGAGCTCCTGGATTACCACTTGGAAATGTTTGGTGTCTCCCTTAGAATTTCTTGATCATGTTGCTAGATGGTGCTGTAAGGATGTGGTAATGAATGGATAGAGGGAGTAGGAGTATATGTCGATGCATGGATGATGGCAATGGTTGAGGTGATTCTGGTAGAAAACACAATCTTCACCTGAATTGAAGCAATGAAGTGAAAAACAATGGGATTGATGGAGGGATGCATGGTAAGGAGTGGAGGAGATGAATATATGTGAGGTAGGGTTCCCTTTGGATCTTCTCTTTGCTCCTTGCTTGTCTTTTTCACCCACCTACAAATAACAATTATTTTTTTCTTTCTTTTGTATATATATACATTTTAAAAACACCTAGGCTGCCTCAGAGAGGTTTTCACCCTAGATATCTTCCCTAGGTGCCTAAAGGAAGGTTTTCACCCAGGGATCTTCTTATCCTTGTCATTTTTCTCATCCTTGGGCTGCCTCATGAGGTTTTCAACCCGAATATTAGACTTAGCCACCTCATGGAGGTTTTCACCTGAATCCTCATTATTTTTACTTTTTTCAATGACCTGATGAGGGAGGAGCTAGAAATTGCTCCATCATCATCATTGTCTTATTGATATTGCCAATGAACTCTTGTTTTGATAAAGGCCTCTTGTACATTTTCAATTGGTGTCCACTAATGTTATGCTCTTAACCTGCAAATGATACCCAAATACAGAATATGTGAAGAAAAGAGACCCAGAACACAAAATATGTGAAGAAAAGATACCCAGAACACAGAATAGCAATGATTTTATTATTAAGAGAGTAATATTCACTTGCCTCTTCGAGGGGAAACCTCCAATAGAGCAGAGCTCGATTACAAAATAAGACACGATGCTCTTCACAGGGAGTTTCTATCCTTTATATATGACTCCTACGTGCAATACCACGGGCCAATACCACATATTACTAATACCACCTATCTAATACTACGGCCCATTTGCAACTAACTGTGGTTCTGTTATTAATTGCGGATTAACCACTTACAATTATTAATATGGGATTTATTGACTCTTGACTATGACGTGGTACCATTACATAGATAAGGGGGTTAGGGTGGGACCCTAACAATTAACTAGCAATTGAATGGCTTCTTCATCAATAATTCTGATTTGCACTGAACCATTGTCATGGCATCATTCCACCATGTAAGGTCTGAGCCATATTTTCCTTAGCTTTCCCTTGAAGTCTTTATACCTAGAATCATATAACAATGCCCAGGCTCCTTCTTGAAATTGCTTCGCCTTGATGTGCTTTTCATGCCAGATCTTCCTCTGAAGCTGAACTATCTTTGTATGTAGGAGGGCCTACATTCTGAATTCATCCAAGCCATTCAAAAGTAAAAACCTTTTTTTCTGTGCATGACTGAGATCCAAACATAGTTGGGCTTCCATCGTCAATGTGTTATATTCAAACTCAATGGACAAAAAATCCTTTTTCCGATAGACCAGATCATAGGGTGTAAACCTAGTGGTGGTCTTCCATGTTGTATTATAGGCCCAGGTGGGCTCAACTAATCTCTCTGCCCAATCCTTCCTGCTGCTACTCACCACCTTGGTTAAGATGTTCTCTAGTGCCATGTTGGTCACCTCCACTTACCCATTAGCTTATGGATGATAAGGATTGAGGTACTATGCTTGATTTTGTGATGGCTGAGCAGTTCTTCAATCATGTTGGAGGTAAACTAGCTACCTTGGTCTATGACTAGCTCTCTAGGGTACCCAAATTTGTAGAATATATTCTCCCTTAGGAACTCAGCCACATTTTCTTCTGTTGCTTCCTTAATTACCATGGTTTCAACCCACTTAGTCAAATAATTAGTGCACACAATGATGTGCTGTTTTTTCTTTGAAGGAGGGTTGATAGGCCCAATGAAGTCCATGCCCCACTTTTCAAATGGCTCGAAAGTCACTTAAGGTTGTAGGGGCATTTCATCTATTGTAGTAGGATTTCCCATCCTCTGGCACTGATCACAATGACTAATATACTTTTTCACATCTTGATGAAGAGTAGGCCAATAATAATCTGCTTGCAACACTTTGAATGTCGTCCTCTTTGTTGTAGAGTGACCTCCACAAGGCCCATTATGACAAGTCAGAAGGATGTCAAAGACTTCCTCTTCCCTTACACACCTTCGTAAGATTTGATCTGGGTCAAGTTTGAACATATTTCCCCCAATCTAGGTGAACGGGGCACTCTTTCTGACTATCTGACTCTTTTCATTGGAGGGCAAGTTTGGTGGAAAATGTGCTGATACCCAATAGTTTGCTATATCAGCAAACCATGGGGAGAGAACTGAAATAGAAAACAAATTCTCATCTAGTATCTAGTCATCCACCATTCCTTCTTCACCTGCAGGCAAATTCACCCTAGATAGAAAGTCAACAACAACATTTTCCTTACTAGGTTTATCAACAATAGTTAGATCAAACTACAATAATAAAAGCAACCATATTATGATTCAATCATTCACATCTATTTTATTCATTAAATATTTGATTGCAACATGATCAGTATGCACAAATGTTTGATAGCCTATAATGTAATGCCTAAATTTGTTTAATGAATGCACAACAGCCAGGAGTTCCTTTTCGGTCACAATATAATTCAGCTCAACCTTTGACAAGTTCTTACTGATAAAGTAGATGGCATAGGGAAATTTCTCCTTTTCCTGATCTAAGGCTGCTCCTATGGCTTTGTGTGAGGCATCAACATGAATATGAAAAGGGAGGGCCTAGGTTGGGCCTCTAAGGATTGGTCCAGTGGTTAACTTACCCTTTAGAATGTCTAAGGCCCCTTGACAGCTCTTTGACCATATAAACTAAGAATCTTTGGCCAACAACCCAAACAAAGGAGAGGCCAACTTGATGAAGTCCTTTATGAACCTCTGGTAGTATCCAACTAACCCTAAGAAACTCTTTACATCTATTTTATTTTGTGGAGGTGGGACCCTTTGGATGATTGCTATTTTGTTTGGGTCCACCTACAGTCCTTGATGAGATATTGAATGGCCTAGCATAGTCCCTTCAGTCACTAAGAATTCACATTTTTCTGGACTGAGAGACAAACTCATTTCAATGCATTTGTGTAATACTTTTCCTAGGTTAGTCGGGGCTTCTTGAAAGTCACAACCATAAGGTGTAAAGTCATCCATATAGATTGCCACACCATCATGTACTAATTCAGCAAAAATACTCAAGACCACTCTCTAGAAAGTGGCAGGAGCATTGCATAGGCCAAAAGGAAGGACCCTATAGGAAAAAGTACCCCAAGTACAGTTGAATGTGGTCTTATCCTAGTCTTCTAGGCAGATTTGGATTTGGTTGTACCCACTGAACCCATATAGGAAGGAAAAAACTTCTTCCCTACCAGGCCATCTAGCATTTGATCAATGAAGGGTAGGGGAAAATGATCCTTCTTTGTGGCTTTGTTCAGCTCCCTATAATCAATAGAAATCCTCCACTTACCATTTTTCTTGGGAACCAAGACTAAAGGAGAGACCCACTCATTGTATGAGATAAGGTAAATGAATCTTGCATCTAACAATTTTTGCAATTCTTCTTTGACTATGTCTTTAAGAGATGGATTCATCCGCCTTTGTGGTTGCCTGACTAGATTGCAATCTTCTTCGATGTATATGTGGTGAGTACACACTGAGGGGTGTACTCCCTTCATTTCCTTATAACTCCAAGCGAAGGCTTCTAGGAGTTCTCTCAACATGTTGCATAGCTTTTCCTCTCCTAAAGCAGAAAGAGATGGGTTAATTTTCAAAGTTCTCTCTAGGCCAAATTCTATGGTTTTGACATGGAGTGGGTTGGAATTGGCCAAGCATAAGTCAATTGGATGATTGCTCCATGTTTCCCTTACTTCCTCTTCTAATGGTAATGAACTAGGAGTTGGACTTTGGAGTAGGTGTTCAATTAAGTCATCCTCATCTTGTTGTCCTCCTATGATTATTTCCAAAGCATAAAGTTAGGCAGAATAAACCTCATCTTCTTCCTCCTCGTCTAACCATAAAGGTAAATCATGCTCTAGGGTAGGTTGAGCAGGACGGTATAAGACTAACTATTTGGACATATGCCTATTCTTGATGGTCATATTCCCATCTCTGCAGCTAATGTAAGCATTAGTTGTGGCCAACCATGGTCTCCCAAGGATGAGAGGGTAACCAGTAAACTTAGCCTTAGGCTGGAGAACTACGAAATATGTAGGGTATTCCCAGGAATCAATGAGACCATCACATCCTCCACAATTCCCTCAAAGGTGACTGTGGAATGGTCTTCAAGTTGCAGAACTATTGTGGTCTTCCTTAATGACCCTTGGAGGTTGATCTTGAGCATGGTGTCCTTGGTCATCACATTAATGGCAGCCCTAATATTAATCAGAGTGTGTGGGAAAATGGTGCCATTGATGTGCACATCTACTATAGGGCTTCCAGGGTCCAAATATTTTGGACATATTACTTGCCGCAGCATTAAGTCAGACAACTTCCCAATGACATTAATGGTAGGGGAATCCCTTTTTCTTCTTCCTGGATGCTTGAATTACTTATCCTTAATCAACTTATTGTAAATGGGAACATCCTTGATTGCCTGGAGAAGGAGGATCTTAACATAGAGATTTTTCAATTCTCCTAGAAGTTCAGTTTCTTCTGGGGTAGGCTAGAGTGGTTGGGCTAATCTCTCAGGAAAGGTTGGATTTACTTTAAGGTTGCTTTCCTCTCTTTCTTCCTCAACCTCCCTAAGTGGAGAGGGAGGTTGGTTATCAGGGAGGATTCTCCCAAATCTTAGGTTGATCTCTTGGATTTCTACAACATAAGTTGGGTATGATATCTTTCCACTATAGACTTGTTGAGCCTACCTATTGTTTGGGTTCGGATTTGGCTAGGTAGGCATCTAGGGTCGTTTGGGTGGAGCGGAGTGCAGGAGTTGTGGTTGGGTAGGTGGTGGAGGAAATAGGGTTGGAACATTGTTGAATTAGGGCCTCCACCCCTACGGTGGGGTATTCCACTGATGTTATGGCTAAACATAAGGTTGAAATGACTAGTTGGATGAATGGGATTATACTTAGATGCATAAGACCAAGGAGGGGGTGTAGACAACGAAGGATGAGTAGGGGGTCCTCAAGAAAGTATAGTTGTGGTTTGGTTGGGGTTGTAATATGCATGATATGACCCTTTCATACCCTGCTGGTATGGTCTAGGCCCAGGAGGTCTCCTTTGGTTGATGTAGAAAAGCTGATCAGTGACCCCTTCAACTCCTTGATATACAACTTTGAGTCCAGGTAAAGAAGGGAACTTGTATGTGGAGTGGTTTTCTTCACAGAATGAGCAAATACTAATACAGTTCAATGGACATTCATTCCTAGGATGCCTCCTAGTGCATCTAGGACAAAAGATGGCCAAGGCTTGCTCTACTTCCTCTTGCTTCTTTTTGATGTTCATGGTGTCCAATTTCAAGGCAAGGGTTTGCATCATATATCTTTTGAAATCTTCTAGCATATTTCCATTTCCACCCTTGATGGATAAGTGGGAGGATGATGTACTGGCCATAGGTTGACTACCACTACCCTTTTTCCTAGCTGCCCTATAATGGTTTCTAAAGACAATTTTAATATCCTCATAGGTTAATTGGTAGACATCTCCTCTTGCTATCATATTTAAGGTATCCATAAGATCCTCCCTTAATCCTCTAAGCAAGATCAACTTTAGTGACTGAGGGTCAACTGTGCACCTTGCCCTTTTGTAACTGAGCTGGAATCTTTCTTCATAGTCTTCTAAGGATTCATCTTGGCCTATGGTCATCCTAAAAATCTCTTCTTTAGTATCCTTTGACCTACAGTAGTCCCTATATTTGTGTTAAAAGTTTGTTGCATTTGAGCCCAAGTTGTGATGCTATCTCCAGGTAAACCCATGAACCAGTGCAATGCGGCATCCTTGAGGGTAGATGGAAACAATTTTAACTTTTTCTCATCATATGTATAGTCATAGGTTCGACATATAATAGAAAACTCAAATAGGAAAGTGTCAAGGTCCTATGTGGTCAGGCCATGGAAATGAGGTAGAGTAGAGGGGCTTATATTCTTCATGTTAGTGTCCCCATTGGTTTCCCTGATGGGGAAGGCACTCTCAATTCTCTCTCTATCTCCCCTGTCATTTTGGTTTCTAGCCATTGGTTCAGTAGGAATGGGTTCTTCCTCTTTTGCTTCCCTTATAGGTTCTTCAAATATGTAATGTTGCCCACCTAAAGGTACTCCCACTTCACAGTCATCGAAGAAGAGAGAAGGTTGACTGTTGGATGCAGTGGGGGTATTTGTCAAGAATTTCACTAAATTGTCCCTATTCTACGACGCATGAAAGGAAATGTTTTTGGGTTGTTTTTTGTAAGATTTTCTTTAAATCTAGAAAGTACTTGCGGAATGGAAAGGAAATTAGATAATGACAACTGAAAGAAAGAAAGGAACTAGATTAATTTTGCATAAATAAACTAATGGAAGAATACTGAGGATAAGAAGTAGAAGAAAATAAAGTTGAAGACTAGAAATAGGAGAAAGAAATAATCGCATTCTACTTAGACACCTCCCCGACAATGATGCCAAAAAGTGATGAGCCTAGGTATTGCAACAATAATGTTGCAACTCCCATGGCTACTAAATTTACTTATCAACTCGAGGTTCATACAAACTTGGAGGTGACAGTGCTATATGCACAAGTAAAAGTGAAGGTACTGCCTATTGTCACTGCTCATCTAGCAAGAGACCCCAGGGGTTCCAAGCCAGACTTTTGTAGGGTCAAAAGATGCTTAACTCTTTGATGGAAGAAGAGCAAATCTATCCTAAGGGAGAACTACTTCTATTGCAGTATTGAAGAAAACAACATCAAATGCTAAATCACACCATAACCTAACTAACCAAATAAACAACTATGCTAAGAAGAATTTCTAAAACAATCACTAATCCTAAGGCTTATTTCTAAGTTGCAGAAGTAAAGAGCATCAAAATATCCTAAGGTGCAAGCAAGGAAACTAAGCTAAATTGGTTTTCAAGCAGAAAAAGCAATTGGAGAATGAAATTGGTGAAAGGAGGATGTAGGGATGCAATAGCACCTAAGGACCGTTGGATCGATCAACGAATAGAAGATGGATGGTAGAGATCTTATCGCGAGGCTTTAAGAGAATAAATGGATCAATGGGGTGAATAAATAGGATGAACGGTGGAGATCCTAGAGCGAAGGCTTAAGTGAATGGATGGACGAACAAGGTAATAAATAAGATGAATTATTGAGATCTTATCGTGCAGATTAAGTGACTATATGGGTGAATAGGATGAACAGACACGATGAACAATTGAGATCTTATCGCACTGATGAAGTCAAGAGATGGACAACAGAGATTGTATCGCGGGAAAAAGAAATGTGTGAAAATGATGGAGTGGGTTTCTGAGGCGGTAAGTAGTTTCTCGCATGCCCTTCATCCTGTAAGATGTATTTTGAAATTTCATGCGAATAGCCTAACTGCATGACATGTAGCACGAGAAAACCAATTTTCTCACATGCTCTTAGGCGGATAACATTCGTGCACTAATCCACGTGAGATTATGTCATAGTCGTTAGATCAGGCGGGGCTGATCAATGGTGGAGACTGGCCAAGCTAGTTAGTGATCGGGTGAAGTGTTAGTCATTAGATCAGGTGGGGCTGATCAATGGTGGAGATCGGCAAAGCTAGTTGGAAATTGGTTGAAGCAACAACTGTCGTATTAGGCGAGGAAAATCAATGGTGGGGACTTAAAGCACATAAAGTAAGTGTTAGTTGGGAAAACTAATGGATCGGACAATGAGGAAGCGATGCCTGAAGAACATGCTGAAGGAGGTTTCAAAGGGAAAATGACAGAAAAAAACAGTGAGGTGAACAAGTAACTGAATCAAATGACAAACTCCATAGCTCATTCGAGAACTAGAAACTTGTGTTTTTGGGGCTGCTAAAGGGTCTCTTCTTTAATTCATGGTCCCAAAAGGAGGAGATGAGGCCGAAACACCTCCACACAACCTTATGGTGATCTTTTTCCCCTAAACAACCTGTGAACAGAAAGAAGGCATAAATGGAATTAAAATATAGAAAATGCAGCTACTGAAGCAAATGAACAAGAAAACCATGAATAATCTATACTATATTGTTGTATTGAAAGTGTAACTACTTAAGCAAATAAATAGTGAAAACCATAAGGCTACTTAAGAAAATGCACAGAAAACCATGAAATTATGTAAGAAAATAAATAGAATAGGACTCTATGCTAGCATACATGTACAGTAAAGAGGAGCTTTGGCTACTTGGGTCGAGCCCTAACCCAAGAGCTTCATCCCTCGAAGTTAACTGAGAGTTGGCTTAAACAAAATTCATTCTTATTATAAAAACCATGGATTATAGAACAAACTGTCACAAGTCTCTTAGCTTAGAAATAAAACAAAGTTTTTACAATAGAATATCGAATCCTACCAAGGTCCTAAGCCTCTCTATTTATACATCTAAAGTCTCTAATGAATTCCTTCCCATTAGGAAGGCTTGGCCTCTAACTCAAGAAAAATTGGTTTGTGTCACTTTCACTTGCTTGACTATCTTTTAGTCTTCAAAGTGATGGCTTCGTGCACTCCGAGTTGAAGGAGGAATATTCAAATGGAGGAGTAGTAAATGAGGAGGATTTACCTCCTATAATTACTCTACCTTGTCCCATTCAAGTTTTTACCAAGGTCTTTGCCATAGTTCCTTGCTTTTATCCTTTATCCCTACATTTATTCTTGCTTTTATCTTTCATTCCTGCATTACATGCAAATTAGACCACAGAGCAACATATCCAACTCTAACACATCTCATAAACAAAATATAATCAAAAGTATGCAATAAGTTATAGAATAGTTGGTTTGACTAAGCTAGGAGGTGAATTAAGGACAATTAAGGCCGATATAATTACTCAATGATGAGGCTCATCATTGACACTACAATGGTTCTCAATTCAGCTGCATATGGTGAACCAATAGAAGATTATTCCTATGGGGTGCTTACATGGATTAAATATTGACATTGAAGGGGTGCATGCTATAGATAATTTTGAGGTAATCAAAATAGTGGATAATAGAAATCCCTACCCAGCGTTTCTTGGAATTGATTAGGCATTTGATATGAATGTGGTCATCAAACAAAAGAAGCGCAACATGATGTTTGAGAAGAAGGAACTGAGATTCAATGTTCCACTAGATCCGGCCGAGGGTGTGCAGTATACTCAACTAGTCTGAGATTACCATGAGGAGGAAAATATTGAGAAGATCTACAAGTTGACTGTGTGGAATGAGGATTGAATCAATCCTACGATGGATGGAAGAATTACTTGGGAAAAATAGCTCCTCCAACTCTGATTTAGATGAGGAGCTCGAGCATTGGCAGAATAGATTACATGAAATATCAACGCTGTGATGCAACAGACTTACTAAATCAACCTATTGTATATCCACTAAGGTAAGTAATTTACCATATTATGATGGCTTAACAGATGTAAATTTATTTCTTGATAATTTTGAAAGGGTTGTACTGGAGGAGCATCAGTTCTAGGAATTGGATATCGCGCTGAGAGATACACCTTCCATATGGTGGGGCACACATAAGAATATTTTTGTAAACTGGTGTTGGGCTCTGTTATATTCTTTCCACGACTAACCTACATAGTTAACCGGGGGGTTAGAGGGGGG
>APFE030135018.1:96970-110198 GCA_000404065.3 Pinus taeda
AATTTATGTATAGGTTTAAAACCTACATTTGGTATCAGAGCAGTTTTGGCTTCAAGGGGACGCCTTTATTGCTGAGGGGTTTCGCTCGGGCCTGTGGTCGACCCTGTTCAGTAGGAGATCTGCGAGATCGATTCTGGTGGTGAAAGAAGATGGCGAGTAGTGGAAAGATAGAGATCGAGAAATTTAATGGTCAGAGTTTTGAGTTGTGGAAACTCAAGATGGAGGATCTGTTGGTGGATAACAATCAATGGATCATGGTAGATCTGGGTACTAAACCAACAGTGGTGTTCGATGAAGAATGGAAGAAGTAAAGATCGAGAAAACCAACCTCTATAAAGTAGTTCCTTGAGACAATATCTTCTAGTACTCGCTACATGCATCTTCTGCACCTTGGCCTCTCCTCAAGCACTTCTCTCAGCAGCTTTACTAAAGCCTCTTTTGCAGCCTTACTGATACTTAGAAGAAGATATCAAGCGAACAACTCAACTTAGAGTAAAAATGTGCACGAAGATTTCATTAACTCAAAAGGGAAACTTACAGAGCATTACAATACGAAAACAAGAAATCTCAGAGTTTTTAAGCTCTCAGTTCAACAACGCGTGCTTGTCTTCTGCCAATCTCTTATTTTATAGACTCGTTTTTTTTTTTTTGTGGACATGACACAAAGTGGAAATAGTTGAGGGTCCTGTCAGCATTTCCATAGTTCGATGGTGTCTACTCAATATTTCAATACAATAATTCAAAAGCACACTAAAGACAATAATTCAAAGTGGAAATATTTGAGGTTCATGTCGACATTGCCATAGTCTGATGGTGTCTACTCAATATTCTAGTACAATAATTCAAACTTTCAACTATTTACAAGGAATCTAAGGACTATCACCATGGTCCCTTAGGGTTGCGATCTGAGTCATAATCATTGAACTCATCAGAAGATTGATTCTCTCACATATATGCTTCCTCCATTATCTTTAGATATTTTTCTTCATAGTCTGGCTCGGTGGGGTCTTGAGCATCTTGGTACACATCTAAATACAAAATTTCCTTTCCTTTTGAAGGTGTTGTTGTTGTAGATGCTATAGCTACTTTAGAGGACTGTCCTACTTCCAACTTTATTCGATCTTTGTAGGGATGATGGTTTTGGTAGGGTAACTTGAATGGGTCATCTTTCTTTCTCCATCTATTGATGTAATATGTAGGATTTATCTCAATATCTAAGAAAGAATCTTTATGTGCTTTTGAGAAAGCTAGCATCTATAGCACTGGTAGTTCTATTCCATCGAATAATTCCCATTTAAAAATATGGAACATACTAGTAGCTGTTTCGATGGTGTGTTGTACCCATATTTTGCAGTGATCACTAACACCTTCCTTTTCTTGCCATCCAAACTCAAAATTAAATGTTGTGCATACCTTGGTTGATAATAACAGACTAATCAGACATATAATATCTGCAATCCAATTTCCTGAGCTTACTCCAACTATGATTAGTGCCTTTTGATTCACGGAAAACTTTAAAACATGATACTTCCCTTGTGATTCGGTCAATTTTTTGATAATATGAATTCTTTTAGCCAAATTTTTCATGGGAAATTCTTTTAAGCACCCCAAAACTCTGTTTACTTCATCCTTATTTTCTACAAATGCAGAACTTTCTGAAAACTAATTTGCAAAAACCTGTTAAAAGGGATTTGGCTCAATAGCATTCCTTATTTCTGGGCTATTAAAATCCCATGGTGTAGAGAAGATTTTAATATATTGTAGAGTTCTTTCTACACATTGAGATTATCTTTCAACTTGTTTCTTCTTGCAGTAACTGTTCTTGATTTCCCAATCTGCAAAGGGCTCGAAGATTTCATACTGAGGAAAAGTATCTGAATGCATATACCTGGATCTCTTCTTTGTAGATATGATGCTTCCATTTCCTCGAACAGATCTGGAATTATTAAGGTTTGTAAAAATTGACCAACTTCTATCTTGATGTTAACATCATCAAGGTCCATCATCTTAGCACTTGTAAAGATTTCAAGTGAAAAATCAATACAACCAATCATTTGATAATAATTTAAAATTTGCAAGACCCAAATCATAGATTGAGTATACTATATGGACCATAAATTATCAAGTGTTTTGAAATATAATTTGACTTTCATATTTGGTAAAGAGTATGCTTTTACCAATTCAGGATCCAATCCAAGAAGTGTGCCAATATTCTTTGATTGCCAGGCTTGACATTTTTGAATCCACTGGTTTCTTCGAAGCCTGAGTCCAACTACATTTTTTATTTCTAGACAAAGATCTTCAACATGCTTCTCGAGAATTTTGAACCTTTTTTCCAAAGTGACAAGATTTTCCGGCTGATCTGGAATATCAAAAATACTTCTTCTGACTTTTGTCCAACTGCGGCCAATTCTATGAGCTTTATTCATTTCCTTGGTAAGAGCATCGGCAATATAGTTAGAATTTCTAGGAATCCATTCTACATCAAAATCATATTGCTGGAACCAAATTTTCCATGATAATAATCTTCCTCTTACCATCTGTCTTGATAATTTTGCTGACAAGAAATATTTAAAATTCATTGATTCAGTCCTAATCAAGAATTTTCTTGGCACAAGATACAATTCAAATTTTTGAATGCCATTAAATATTGCAAGAGTTTCTTTTTCAGCAACAAAATAATTTTTCTGATTGGGGAGGAATTCTCCTGATGCATAGGCGCATAATTCTTCTTCTTTCTTTTCCTCCTTTCTTTCAAAAAGTACAACTGCCCAAAAATCATCTGAGGAATCTATTTGTAAAATTAACAATCATTCTCCTAGAGGCTGCAATTTTGGTAGGGACTTACATTCTTCTTTGAGAATTTTTACAGTGGCAGTGACTTGACTAGACCAACCAGATTTTAAATGCTTTCGAATAGGAGCAGTTTTTTCAGATAGCTTGGGAATGTATTTATGGATATAATTTAAAACACCCAAAAATCTCTGAATCATTTTGGTATCTTTGAGTTCATGAGGGAACTCAGCAAGTTTTGTTAGCACATGCGGTTGCATCTGTATATGTCCATCGATTACATGAATTCCAAGGAAATCAATATCATTTTGGAATAACACCATTTTTTTTCTGAGAGTACAATACCATGATCTTGAACTTCTTGGAAAAATATTTCTAGATGAGCCAAATGTGTTTGTAAATATGGATTATGGATTAAAATATCATCAATGTAAGTTATGATAAAATCATACTTACCAAATATAAAATCCATTCTTTTATGGAAGAAAGCAGGAGCCTTCTTTAATCCAAATGGAACAACTCTCCATTGGAAAAATCCTGCAGGGCATGTGAATGTTGTCTAATGTCTGTCTGCTTCTTCAATCTGAATCTGGTAATAACCAGATTTCATATCAAATTTACTGAAGATTTTACTCTTCTGAATTTTCTGCATTATTACTTCTTGATGAGGTAAAGGATAATGAAAGCTTTGAGTGATTGCATTCAATGGTTTGTAATTAATTACCATTCTTGCTTTACCTCGAACTATTTCGAAATGATTGCAAACCAAAAATGCAAAACATGAATAATGGGAAACACTCGGTTCAATCAATATCAACTTCAACAATTCTTCAATCTTCTTTTTGATTTCTTGTTCATCAGAAGGAGTACAAGGAATTAACTTACCTTTCACTCCATTATCATGCATGTTAACAATTTCTTGCTTGGGGCTCTCCCTTTCCCAAAACTTCTCAGGGTCTTTTGAGCAGCTTTTAACTAACTGCTGATATATAGAGATTTGTTCCTGAATCCATTGCGGATCTATTGCTGCTTTTTGTTTTGTTTTGAGAGCTTCCTTTTCTTCATAAATCTACAGTACTTTCTGCCAATCCTTGGAATCATTTTTTGGCTTTCTTGTGCTGGTCTTCTTCTGGCTTTCTCTTATTACTTCAAAGTCTGCAAATTTTAATCTCAAAATAGAGATTGTCTGTTTTTTGAAATTGAAAATAACTTTATCTTCGCTAATAGTCACAGGCAAAACAAAACTGATAAATGGCATACCCAGAATTAAACTGGCCGATGGGTTGTAATGTTGTATAGCATATATCTTGACAATCTTCCCAATTATTTTTAAAGAGATATTATCCACATAGTGAGTAAGATTAATTGTACCTTCGATTGTTTATGAAATCAGGATATTCTGGAGAGGTTTCCATAATCCCTTAAACAATGATGGTCTGGCAAGATTGTTTGAGCCACCGGTATCAATAAATGCATCAAGATCTATCCAACTATTTTTAACCTGCACGGAGATTGGTATATACAAAATATTATTTGTTTTTAACATTTTCTTCAAGAAAGTTTGTCTTGCTGGTGGGTCGAATTTAGGAACTGGCATTGAAGATGTTTGTCCAATATTTTTCTAATATGGACAAAAAGAGTTTAACTGAGGGAGAATAGGGATAACCTGTTTTCCTTTGTCTTTATCTAGTGGGAGAGACCAACATAAAGATTCTATTTCACTATTTTCAACACTGTCTGTGTCAGTCGCAAATTCTTCACTGTAATGAAGCTCTTCTTCTTCATCCTCAACTGAAAATTCATCAGTAGAACAATCATAACAAATATTCATTTTTTGAACAGAATTGACTAACTCTTCATCTTTTGAAAAAGAAGCATCAGTTAACATATATACATTCGATGCTTCTTCTTTTGATTGTACAACAGACCAATCATCACAAAATTCTTCAAAATCTACACATGCTTTCAATTTACTAGATGTGCTCTTTGGACAAGCATGGGCATAGTGTCCTTCTTGTTTGCATATGAAACAACGATTGTTTTTGGTTCTCAGTTGTTTCCTCTTCTTTAGAAATCTAAAATTTTTAAAAGGTTGTTTGGGATTTGCAATTTTCTTGGTCTTGAATTTCCCATACCTTTTATGTTTTCTCCTTTTCTTAAATGGTGTCCATGGCAAAGCAGCATAACAAACAATGGCACTGGGAGTTATATCATGTTCTTGTTTTTGCTAACAGAGATATTTGACTTTCTCTTGACCCCTGAATAAAAGATCTATCCAGTAAATCTGATCTATTGTTTTTCTTTGAAGCTAAATACCTTTAGAAATCAGATCTCCTAGATTTCCTGGTAATTTTGATAGAAAATAATTTTTTTGAACTGAATCATTTGAAAGATTTGCTTTGTAAACTTTGGCCATAAAATCTTGACCAAAAGCTTCAAGATATTTTAAATATTTCAGTTCCATTCTAGCAAGGTCTGTAATGATTTGCTTCTTCTCATCTATTGGCTTGGGGATAAACTGTGTTTTCAGTAGTACCTCTAGAGTAGAAATTCCTACTGCGATGACTGCTTTTCGTTTGACTCAGGAGGTCCAATCCACCAGCCATAAACTATTCCAGCCATTCTTTTCTCTGCTAGAACAAATATGGACATATTATCAAGCTTTGTAGTTACTTACATTTGATATAATGCTCCGATCCATATTCTAATTGATTCAGCTGGATTTGTTGATTTATCCAAATCCAAAATATAACTGCTAGAATTAGAAGCAAACAAATCTTCTTTTATTCTAGGATATTTTTGGACTTCTTTAACAAAATTTGCTTTTTGGATTGATGGCATGATAAAAGATGGAAACTTAGAAGCTGCATTTTCAAGAGTCACTATTTATGTTTTTGTTTTTCTTGTCTACTTTGGAATAGACTTTATTTTCATTGGTCTGAAAGATGTTTTGGAGGTGCTAGCTTATGTTTCATCTAAATCCCAAAAATTTGGGGTCGACATATCTATTGAAAATTTTGAGCTTTGAGCTGCTTTAGATTTTCTTCTTCTTTCCTTTTTCTGCATCCTTGCCTCTTTCTTGGCTCTTTCTTCTTGTTGTTCATCATGTAAGAGCTTGATATTGGCTAGGATGAGCTCATTTTGTTCACCCAGATCATTTATAGCATTTTTAGCATAAGAACACCATGTGGTAATATAATTACCAATTTGATACAACTAGTCTAAATTGTTTCGATTTGAGTTGTGTTCAACTAAAGGGGCATAATCAGATCTTGTAGGAGGTTTCTTTGAGGAGGACGAAGTAGTACATAATTTCGTCTTTGGTAGCCATTTGCCTCCTTTTACAAAGCGACGATTAACATATTGCCATTCTTCAATTAGGGCTATGAGGGAATTAGAAATTCTAAACATCTTATTTACAACAAGAAAGGGCTTAACTTTAGGTATATATAATTCATTTGAAGATAACATAGGTTGACTAGAAGTGTTGGTTGTTTGGGCAGAGGATTCTGTAGATTATGAGACTCGTAATGCATATTTTCTCAGATGAATGATAGGTCACGGGATGGAAGGATTTTCTTGAAGTATTCTTATTTTACCTTCTTGCAATGAAGCTCTTCTTCTCAGGCTTCCCAGTTTCTTCTCATCAGCTAAAGACTTGTATTGAAAATACCAGTCGTTTGGTAAACCTATTGAATCATAAGACACTCCCTCTACTTGTGCATTGTTTAAACCAACTAACACACAATCTCTGAGCACTGGCTGAATTTTGGATGGACTGTATTAGTCAACTAAAAGGATGTATGAATTATTACAGATAAATATTCACATTCATCAACCATATGTAATCCTTGAACTCCTACAATAAGTTTCCAACAATCCTTCAGATGAGGATCTGTAAGACTAATAGAGTAATCAGGAAAAATCGTTCCATATTGACAACCATTAGATAGGTTACAAAAAATGGTACCTATTCTAGCATGATCATAGTTCTGGTGTCGAGTCCCAAAAACTTCAGACATGCACGAAGTATTTAAGCCATGTCTAAACAAAGGGGCCAAACTTATTCTTATACCTCCAAAATGTAAATAGGAATATTTTTTGTCTTTTGCATATTGGCGAAATTTTTTGATTTCTTCAGTGGTAAACAAAGAGAGAGACACAATTTATACAGAAGGACCTGAGATTTTGATTTTAACTTCCATTTCCTTTAAAAGCATTTTCTTCTTAAAGATATTAGAGAGAGGAGTTTTATAAACATACGCTGCATGAAGAGTTGGGGGATTCCAACTTTTAGGATTTTCTACTATGTCTTTTTCCTTTTCAGAGTCGATTTCCTTTTCAAAAGATCTAGAATCTACTTCAGTAACAACACATCTTTCCATAGTTGAAAAGGATCTGATTAAACTAGCCATTAGGAATGTTGCAGGGTTCTGATACCAGATCCTCTGATTGGGGAGGAATTCAGGAGAATTCCTCCCCAATCAGAAAAATTATTTTGCTGCTGAAAAAGAAACTCTTGCAATATTTAATGGCATTCAAAAATTTGAATTGTATCTTGCACCAAGAAAATTATTGATTAGGACTGACTCAATGAATTTAAATATTTCTTGTCAGCAAAATTATCAAGACAGATGGCAAGAGGAAGATTATTATCATGGCAAATTTAGTTCCAGCAATATGATTTTGATGTAGAATGGATTCTTGGAAATTCTAACTATATTGTCGATGCTCTTGCCACAGAAATGAATGAAGCTCATAGAATTGGCCGCAGCCGGAAAGAAGTCGGAGGAAGTATTTTTGATATTCCAGATCAGCCGGACAATCTTGTGACTTTGGAAAAAAGGTTCAAAATTCTCGAGAAGCATGTTGAAGATCTTTGTTTAGAAATAAAAAAGGTAGTTGGACTCAGGCTTCGAAGAAACTAGTGGATTCAAAAATGTCAAACCTGGCAATCAAAGAATATTGACACACTTCTTGGATTGGATCCTGAATTGGTAAAAGCATACTCTTTACCAAATATGAAAGTCAAATTATATTTCAGAACACTTGATGATTTATGGTCCATATAGTATAATCAATCTATGATTTGGGTCTTGCAAATTTTAAATTATTATCAAATGATTGGTTGTATTGATTTTGCACTTGAAATCTTTACAAGTGCTAAGATGATGGACCTTGATGATGTTAACATCAAGATAGAAGTTGGTCAGTTTTTCCAGACCTTAAGAATTCCAGATCTGTTTGAGGAAATGGAAGCATCATATCTACAAAGAAGAGATCCAGATTATATGCATTCAGATATTTTTCCTCAGTATGAAAGCTTCGAGCCCTTTGCAGATTGGGAAATCAAGAACAGTTACTACAAGAAGAAACAGGTTGAAAGACAATCTCAATGTGTAGAAAGAACTCTAAAGTATATTAAAATCTTTTCTACACCACGGGATTTTAATAGCCCAGAAATAAGGAATGCTATTGAGCCAAATCCCTTTTCACAGGTTTTTGCAAATCAGTTTTCAGAAAGTTTTGCATTTGCAGAAAATAAGGATGAAGTAAACAGAGTTTTGGGGTGGTTAAAAGAATTTCCCATGCAAAAATTAGCTGAAAAAATTCATATTATCAAAAAATTGACCGAATCGCAAGGGAAGTATCATGTTCTAAAGTTTTATGTGAATCGAAAGGCACTAATCACAGTTGTAGTAAGTTTATGAAATTGGACTACAGATACTATATGTCTGATTAGTCTGTTATTATCAACCAGGGTATGCACAACATTTAATTTTGAGTTTGGATGGCAAGAAAAGGAAGGTGTTAGTGATCACTACAAAATCTGGGTACAACACACCATCGAAACAACTACTAGTATGTTCCATATTTTTAAATGGGAATTATTGGATGGAATAGAACTACTAGTGCTACAGATGCCAGCTTTCTCAAAAGTACATAAATATTCTTTCTTAGATATTGAGATAAATGTTGCATCTTACATCAATAGATGGAGAAAGAAAGATGAACCATTCAAGTTACCTTATCAAAGCCATCATCCCTACAAAGATCAAATAAAGTTGGAAGTAGGACAATCCTCTAAATCAGCTACAACATCTTCAAAAGGAAAGGACATTTTGTATTTAGATGTGTACCAAGATGCTCAAGACCCCACTGAGCCGGACTATGAAGAAAAATATCTAAAGATAATGGAGGAAGCATATCTGTGAGAGAATCAATCTTCTGACGAGTTCTATGATTATGACTCAGATCGTAGCCCTAAGAGACCATGGTGATAGTCCTTAGATTCATTGTAAATAGTTGAAAACTTGAATTATTGTACTGGAATATTGAGTAGACACCATCGGACTATGGCAATGCTGATAGGACCCTCAAATATTTCCACTTTGAATTATTTTCCTTAGTGTGCTTTGAATTATTTTACTAAAATATTGAGTAGACACCGTCGGACTATGGAAATACTGACAGGACCCTCAATTATTTCCACTTTGTGTCATGTCCACAAAAAAGAAAAAAAATAGTCTCTAAAATAAGAAATTGGCAGAAGACAAGCACGCATTGTTGAATTGAGTGCTTCAAAACTCTGAGATTTCTTGTTTTCATATTGTAATGCTCTGTAAGTTTCCCTTTTGAGTTAATGAAAGCTTCATGCACCTTTTTACTCTAAGTTGAGTTGTTCGCTTGATATCTTCTTCTGATGAAGGCTTTGTGGGACAAGTTAGGGACTTTGTACCAATCTAAGTCTCTGGTGAATAAACTATTCCTGCAGAAAAAGATGTATAACATGAGGATGAAAGATGGAGACTTGGTGACAGAGCATCTGAACGCATTTAATAATGTGGTAAGTTAGTTATCATTTGTTGATATTAAAATTTTAGATGAAGATAAGTGCATCAGTTTGTTGTGTTATCTACCAGATTCGTGGGATAGTCTGGTTATATTAATAGGTAGCAATGCAACTGCCTTGCAATTTGATGTAATAGTCTCATCCTTACTGACGGAGGATATGAGATGGAAAAATATGGAGAGCCAGAATGGTGATGCCTTGTTTGTACGAGGATGGTCCCAAAACAAAAACGAAAATAAGTCATCGAGTGGGAGATCTAAATCTAGAGGGAGATCTAAATCTCCATGAAAACCTATAAAGGTGGTGTGCTGGAAATGTGGAAAGGAAGGGCACTAAAAATGGGACTGCAAATCTAAAGCTCCTGATAAAGGAAAGGGATCTGATGATGCTCCTTCTGCAGAGGCAAAAACCACCTCAGATGAAGGTGGGGATGTGTACTTGGCTTCTTCAAGTACACATGTAGATCATGAGGCATGGTTGATTGACTCAGGTGCATCCTTTCACTTCACTCCCCATAGAGAGTGGTTCTGCGAGTATGAGAAATATGATGGTGGTGATGTCTTCTTAGGAGATGATAGGAAGGCGAGAATCATTGGTCGCAGAAAAGTAAAGTTGAAGTTGCAAGGTGGAAGGGTTAGAACCCTTCCGGGTGTTCTCCATATTCCTGCATTGGCCAGAAATCTGATTTCTGTAAGCAAGTTGGATGATGCAGGTGTAAAGACAGCGTTCGACAAGGATACCTGCAAAATGGTTCAAGGAGCACTAGTATTGATGCAAGGAGTTCGAATTGGAACTCTGTACAAGCTGCAAGGTAGCACTGTTATTGATGGGTGCAATAGTTCTGTCGTTCCTGAAAGTGGAGCAGAAAATCTAGTGGTCTCTAGAGAGAAGACCATGTTGTGGCATCAAAGGCTTGGACATATTGGAGAGAAGGGCCTTCGAATACTTCATGGTAAAGGTATGGTAGAAGGTATGAGTAATATCTCTTTGGATTTTGATTTCTGTGAAAATTGTGTATATGGGAAGCAGAATCGGGTGAGCTTCCCCTCTAGTAGTAAGAGGGTGAAACATATATTAGAACTTGTGCACAGTGATGTGTTTGGACCTGTGAAGGTTCCATCACTGGGTAAGTTTGTGTAATATGTATCATTTATAGATGACTTCTCAAGGAATACATGGATATATTTCCTTAAGAAGAAATCTGAAGCCTTTGACAAGTTTAAAGAATTTAAGGCTCTCGTGGAAAATCAGACAGAGAAGAAGATAAAGGTGCTGAGGACAGATAATGGTGGAGAATTCTGCAACAAGGAATTTGAAGAATTCTATAAAAAGTGTGGTATAGCACGACAAAAGACTACTCCACATACCCTCAACAAAATGGAGTTGCAAAAAGAATGAATAAGACGTTGATGAAAATGGAAAGAAGCATGCTTAGTGGTGCTGGATTAGGACAAGAATTCTGGGTAGAGGTGGTGGATACTGCATGTTACTTGGTCAACAGGTCACCTTCATTAGCGTTGGAGGATAAGACTCCAGAAGAGGTATGGACTGGTAAGAAACCCTCTCTTTCACATCTGAGAGTATTTGGATGTGATGCATATGTACATGTTCCAAAGGAGAAACAAACCAAGATGGATAGTAAATCTGAAAAGTGCATCTTTATTGGGTATAAGGATGGTTTAAAGGGTTATAAGCTTTGGAACCCAGTCAAATGGAAGGTTGTGTACAACCGAGATGTGGTGTTCAAAGAGGTAAAATATGTTATTAAACATGAAGCCCAACCAAAGGAACCTTTGAAGATAGAGTTTGAGATTAAGGAGGAAGAATCAGACTCTACAGCAGAGGAGGAATTAGAAGATGAAGAGCCACAAACTCTGGGTGTGAGAAGACCAGTTCGAGAAAGAAGGCAGCCAGGAAGGTATAGTCCATCTTCTTTCTGTTCAAATTTTTCTTTATCTATTACCGATGATGATCCCAGAACTATGAAGGAAGTAGTAGATTCAGAGGATGGCAACCTCTGGAAAGAGGCCATGGTTGATGAAATGGAATATTTGCACAAAAATAAGGCTTGGGATCTAGTGGAGTTGCTGGCTGGAAGGAAACCCATTGGTAGCAAATGGGTGTTCAAGAAGAAGACAAATGCAGAAGGAAAGGTGGATAAATACAAAGCTCGGTTGGTAGGAAAAGGTTATTCCCAGGTGTCGGAAATTGATTTTGGTGATATTTTTTCTCCTGCTGCCAAGGTAACTTCTGTTGCTGCTACTTTTGATTTGAGGTAGAGCAGATGGATGTGAAGACAACATTTCTTCACAGGGATTTGGAAGAGGAAATATACATGAAGCAACCTAAAGGCTTTGCGATGAAGGGTAAGAAATAACTGGTAGGCAAGTTAAAGAAGTCTCTGTATCGGTTAAAACAGTCACCAAGGATGTGGTATCAAAAATTTGATACATTTATATGGGGACTTGGCTTCACCAAAAGCAAAGTAGATCATTGTGTGTATTTTAAATTAATTGGTGACTGTGTTATTTATCTGGTCTTATATGTGGATGATATGTTGCTGGTTGGAAATGACAAAGAAATTATCCAAGATTTGAAGACCCAATTGTCCTCCAAATTTGCACGAAAGATCTTGGTGCTGCAAACTATATTTTGGGCATGGAAATTAAAATAGATCAAGAAAAGAGGAAGCCCTAGTTAAACTATAGGAAGTATGTCGAGACAATACTGCAGAGATTTAATATGCAGGATAGTAAACCGGTGAAGGTTCCTATTCATGTAGGTGTGAGGTTATCTACTGAACAGTGTCCCAAGACACAAGAAGAGGAAGAGGACATGTCCCGTGTTCCATATGCAAGTGAAGTTAGTAGCCTGATGTATGCAATGGTCTATACTAGACCAGACATTGCACATGCAGTGGGAGTATTGATGAGGTTTATTTCAAAATCGGGGAAGAAGCACTGGACAATAGTGAAGCAGTTTTTGAGGTATTTGCGTGGCACTAGTGATTATGGTTTGTGCTACCAAGGAAGACCAGGATTGGATAGAGTTGGATATTTGTGGCTTTGTTGATGCAGACTGGGTTGGAGATATGGATCAGAGAATATCTACAAGTGGGTATGTGTTTAACCTATTTGGAGGTGCAGTTAGTTGGATAAGTAAGAAATAATCTGTAGTGGCACTATCAACTACAAAGGTAGAATACATGGCAGCCACTCATGCAAGCAAAGAAGAAGTTTGGTTGCAGAGATTGTGTTCAAGTATGGGGTTAGTACAACTATAAGGATAGACTATGACAGCCAAAGTGCAATTTTCTTGGCAAATAACCTTGCACATCATTCAAAGATAAAGCACATTGATGTTCAATATCACTTTGTGAGGGTTATGATAGAAGACAAAAAGGTGTTGCTAGTAAAGGGTGGACACTTTGAAGAATACTGCAGATGCATTGACAAAATCTGTGAGCTCTGAGAAGTTCTCTTGGTGTAGAGAAAAAATGGGCGTTGCAGGGCTGGATAAATTACTAATCTCTCTTGTGGCCCCCTGTGGAAAGAAAACAACAAGTGGGAGAATGTTGGGTTG
>APFE030135018.1:113943-153335 GCA_000404065.3 Pinus taeda
AGAATACATGGCAGCCACTCATGCAAGCAAAGAAGAAGTTTGGTTGCAGAGATTGTGTTCAAGTATGGGGTTAGTACAACTATAAGGATAGACTATGACAGCCAAAGTGCAATTTTCTTGGCAAATAACCTTGCACATCATTCAAAGATAAAGCACATTGATGTTCAATATCACTTTGTGAGGGTTATGATAGAAGACAAAAAGGTGTTGCTAGTAAAGGTGGACACTTTGAAGAATACTGTAGATGCATTGACAAAATCTGTGAGCTTTGAGAAGTTCACTTGGTGTAGAGAAACAATAGGCATTGCAGGGCTGGATAAATTACTAAGATCTCTTGTGGCCCCCTATGGAAAGAAAACAACAAGTGGGAGAATTTTGGGTTGGGTTATATTCTTTCCATGATTAGCCCACGTAGTTAATCAGGGGGTTAGAGGCACCCCCCCCCCCTCGTTGTGTTGGTTGCATAGCGGGAGAGTCACAGGGGGTTTGAGGGGTGCAGGTAACCCCCGTCTATGGGGTCCGTGGCAGCGCCCCAGAAAATTTTGTTTTTGGACCCTATATGAGGTTGGGCAGACCTACCTATGGTTTTGTGCATGATTTTCGCACATGGGTTTGGACACGATAGTTTTCAGTCCATGGTTTTGGACACGATGGTTTTTGTTCCATGGTATTGAATGCCTCAACATGTATAAATATGTATTATAACATTGAAAGGAACATAATGAAAAATCAAGCGGATAGTCTCGGTTTTGAGATCCAGGGGAAAATCTTTGTGTATATGTGTTTTATGTGTTATGCTCTCACATTGTTTATTTTCTGTGTTTTAGAATTTTTATGCAGGTAATTTATGTACAGGGTTAAAACCTACATTAGTTAGTTTTCTTGCATGCTTGTTTGCTTAATTTCTTTGCTTTTACTTTCTCTTCTGCTCTTGCTTTGCTTCATTGTCTATTAGTTTGCTTGTTTCGTTCGTAGGTTAGTTTTGATGAAGCCATGTATGGCTCTTGAAACGATTTGGGTGAATTACAAGAGGGCTTGTACAACTATCACTACTTGGTTATCTGTCATCTTACCTTTGTATGAAGAACTTGTTACTTTTATTCCATGACACGTTGAAGGAAAATACATAATGTTCAAAGTGAACCTTGGTGAAAACGCAATGCTTGCTTGCTAACTAGTCTCACCTTCTATAGTCAGTTGTTTTGGGCTAACCCTTGTCAGCTCAGTCAAATAAAGTAAGGTGAGGGGGAAAACCTTAACATGCATGTTAGAGATACAATAAACTACTTCTCGACAGGAACAACCTCTTATGCTCTCAATAAGTCAAGATCCCTCTTCCATATCTAAAAAGAATATGTGCCATGCATAGTTGAAAAAATGAAAAAATGAAGAAGTCAGATATTCAAAATGAAAATGAATAAGGTGAAAGAAGATAAAGGATTCCTATGCAGGGAGGTGATGCAAGTAACTCTGCCAGGGTACTGACCAGGCTCACTAGCAGTAGAGTCACACTTGTGTTCCTATGTGACTTTGCCAGGGTACTGTCCAGGCTTGCTAGCAGCGAAGCAACACTAGAGATGAAACTAAGACTCTGACGACTATACTAATTGTGCACCAATATGCCCCTCAACCCCAATAGAAACAACTATATTGCCTTGGCTT
This sequence comes from Pinus taeda, assembly GCA_000404065.3. NCBI lineage: Eukaryota > Viridiplantae > Streptophyta > Pinopsida > Pinales > Pinaceae > Pinus > Pinus taeda. Next base: position 115,606 of record APFE030135018.1, read on the forward strand.
GGAATGTGTGTCAATTGACCAAGAGCTTGGCAGATGCTACATCTTACAATTAAGCTAGTGTGAAGCCAAGATAACCTGAGGGCTGAACAATAGTTTCAGAGGTGTTAGACTTGGTTTTCTATAATAAGGTCCATTCAGAGTGCTGGAATTCTACCAGTGTGTCGCCAAGTGTTGTAGCAGCTACAACCACCCTCCAAAATTTTTCCTTAGCCTTGTTTTGGAACCTCCCTACCAACGTTTCACAGCACCTTGTCTTGCTTTGTCAAGTACACAAGCTTCAGTGTTTTGCTTGCCCAAAGGCAACCTATCAATTGCAATTTGATGCATTCCCCTCATAGGCTATTCACCTGGACTTGGTCCAGCTACAGGCTAAGTAGCTTCCCCAAGGAGTTGCGCATTTTTGGAGGGCAACCAACCTTCCCTTCAGAAATTACGCAATCTTGTCTGGAAACCTGCTGGGCTCTAGAATTGTGCAATTTTTCTAGTCAGCAGTCCTAGTGAAAATTGCACAATTTTCCCCAGTAGTGTTGCTCAACCCATAATTTGCACAAATCTAGGTATCAATCAGCTACTCTGCACAAAAATTATAGAAATCTCCTAGGTAGCTAGCCCAACTCCCAGCCAGAAATGCACATTTTTCTCAAGTAGTTGAGCAACTTCATGCATGAGTAGTTCAGTTGACCAGTTCCACCCGGGACCAAGGAAACTTGACTTGCATGCATAGCTTGATTTCCCCATAATAGAAAAGGGAAACATGCAAAAGGCGTCCCATGATTCAGGGATCTATTTTTAGCAGCTGGAGGTTACATGCATATTTGTTTCAGAAACTTCCTCCAAGTGTCGCTTTTTCCTAGATTTGTGGCATGCACATCATGAGCCCAATATTATTTATTTGATGCATCAGAGCTCATTTTTTCACATTGATCTTGGATCTATGACATCCCACAACAAATATAGAACTCTTCGACACATCTCACTGAGCTATTCATGCGAAGTGGCCTCAACTAGCCTTTTTTTAACATTTATGTCAGTTTTTGTGTATTTTCTTGCGTGAGTGTTGTTTTCTTGATTTCTTTGAATGCTTTCTATCATTTACATGTATACTAGCTTATCCTAGTTCTGTTTTAGTTTTCATTGCTATCTCACTATTGTCACATGCATGAAACTATTTTGGATGAACATTCATCGAATCGGCGAATAGCTTCATCGACACACAAGTTGATATGTTTGCTAAATATTTCATTAATGCTTACATGAATTGTCAATCACTTATACTTTCACTTAGTGTCACCATGCATTCACTATCTTATTTTCTTTCAGGTGCCCATCGGCGAGTTGGGCCAACCTCGGCCCAGACTCTGCTTTCATTGAGACAACATTGTGCAATCTAGGAAGGAAGGCTTTGTCTTCCTCTCCAGAAATGTGAATTTCTACCCAACACTGTCCTCTAGGACTATTTTTCACATTTCTGAGAGATAGTGACTACTAGCCCAGCAAAATTGCGCAATGAAGTCATTGAGCCCTAGAATTGCACATTGCGCAATCCCAACAGTCAAAAACTAGTCTATATTGCACATTGCACAAGTCCAAGAACCAGTCTTTCCTCCCAGACAACCCAGATTTCCTTTTGTACAGTTCTCAAAGCTAGTCATCCAGCTTCCTAGAAGAAATTGTGCAATCTTTCCCATCAGTTTCCCAGGTATGTGTTGCGTCATTCCCTGAATTTGCTTTGTTTTTCGCTAACATATTTGTTGCCATGCATGTTGCATGTCTCCAAATATTTTATTTGTTCATCCATCGCAATGGCTTCCAAGAGAACAGGATCACATGAAACTGATGGAAATGCAACTGGAGCAGTAGTTGAGCAAGTGTCATCTATTCTGCCGATCTATGAAGATACAAAGTTGTATCTAGACAAGGACATCAAACTAAAGTGGCAAGAGGTCAATGAAAATTTTTCACGCACTTTTGGGGAATACCTTGAAGACCATGAGGTGTACGTGAACATTCACAAGTCCATCTTGTATTAGATTGCATGTAGATATCCTACATTCCCATGCACGAACATGATACATTGGATCACCTCTCACGTTGATCCCAAGATGATGACCTTGAGCAGTGTCAGTGTGATGAAGCTTGCGACCTTTTTGGCAGGTGATTATGATGAGATGTATTAGATGTTAGAGCCCATGACTGTCATGACGACTCCTTTCAGCTTACCCAACAACAGTGCTAACTCCAGATACATTCTAAAGAATTGGGTAAAGGATCTAGCTCGATTCAGGTTAATACCCAACCAGATCTATAAGAAAAATATACCAAGGAAAGCAAACCAATACTTGGTCATATGTGCATGTCAACTGTATGGCCATGCAAGCACAAAAACCTTCCCACAGAGTTGGGTGGTTGCACTGGACCAATTGGTTATAGAAGGAAAACCATGTAACTGGTCTCACATATTGGCTCATCAACTGAAGCAACAAGTAATGAAGGCTTGACAGTCACCTGGAGGTATGCATGCAGATATTTACATGTCTTCCTACATCTTAGATGCAGTCTGTGCTCGACTGGAGTTCCTGGGCTTGGAGTGGGCATGATCACCGACAGAGGCTGCTGTGAAAACATATTTCAAGTTGTTGTTTGAATGCAACTTCAAAGGAGCAATCACATGACTATTCAATCATTTTGTCACCCATGTGTATAAGATGATATTCAAACAGGATCCACCCAACATGTCAAAGGAAGCAATGGAGGCATTGATAGGCATTGCAGATTGGTATGCCTCATCATCCGACACTTTCATCTGAATGTTAAGTGCAGAGAATCCCCCGCATGTTCTTCTGAAGTTTTCCTTGGATGTACTTGTCATGCAGGAAGTTGCATATCACATCTTGGCAGGATTGACAACTAGATTGCAACGGAAGAAAAATGCACCTTGGCCCATTCTTCCATTGCGGATTGGGTTATATGAGATCTGGAGTATCACACAAGCGGATTTTGAAGTAGAACTAATGAAGAAGTACCCATTCGACCTCAAAAGCTACAATCTGTATGACCCACATTGCATTGTGAAAGATCACTGCACGAGAGTTCAGTTCAATTGGATCCATGGGGCATGTCATTGGGTTGAGGAGGACCCATGGAGATATTGCTACAATTTCTCCAGACCCAATGAATAGGTTGGCTTCACTGTGGAGTGGTTATCGAAGCAACATGAAGCAACATCACGAAGAGCACCAGCAATAGCAGTATTAGTAGTGGTAGTAGAGGCAAGCATACCAGCGCGCGACAAAGGTAAGAGGAAGATTGTCGATCACATGTAGGAGGAAAAAAGCTGCAAGTTTCAAGTAGATCCACTTGTAGAGAAAGTAGCTATGGCTATAGAGGCAAAGAGGCAACAACGCAACAAGAAAATTGCGTGAAGGCATAGGGATACGAAAAGAATGGAAGAAGCAGAAAAGAAGTTGCATGAGCTAAGGGAGTAACTCCGAAAGGAACAAGAGCTGTGAAAATAGGAGAGGGAAGCGTAGCAACAATAGATACAGAAGGGGGTGCAACATGTGTGAACAGATGAAGTAGCACCCTTACAAGTAGGATTCATCTAAATAGCTAGCATCAACTGAACAGGTTGAACCATCGCAGGGGCAAGACTTCACTCATGAGATAGAACAAGCACTTCAATAGTTGGATGTAGACATGGAGTAGCAGGAGTTGGAACAAGACACCAACCTCATGCCTCACCACAAGGAGGTCAGCTCAGTCACTTCAATGCATCTGGATGATGAGCAAGTCTTGAATGACGAAGGAGGCACTGAGATCCTTGGTGATAAGTGAGAAGAAGAGATGCACAACATCTCGTTCGATGAATCCCAACATAGAGTTGTGTAGTATCACAAAGTGTCAACTCTAGAGGATCATATGTATCTTGCACAAGTTGAGGAATGCGTTATCGTGACTGATGTGCGCATACATACAACTTCCTTGGCCAATGCAACTAGAGTGTATTCCAAATCCACCGGTTCAAGTGTTCACTTCCTAATACTTGAGAATGAGCGAATGGCAAAGGAAATACAAATGGCAAAGAAAGGAGGAGACTTGGCGACAATGTCCATCTGACCTGAATTGAAGAAGGCAATACTAGATGAAGTATTTTCCCTTGGCATAGTTATGCAAGCATTGTACTCTAAGTTTGGTATCGTGCACAAGGTAGTCATCCATCTTAATGGATGGCAACAATGATGTGCTAGAAGATCATGTATCTTGATAAACTTGCATGTTGTTGTTGATGACATGAAAACATGGACGATTAAGTAAAAGGGATCCCCACTTCACTTGCCTAAGATGATGAGGGCCAATGCGATCGAGTTGAAGGCACGTATCCAGAGTCAGATCCAAACTTATGAAGAGCTCCCACAGTTCATCACTAGCATAGAGGTCTCCTATGCATGAGTATTCAAGAGTATGGATTTGTGGTGGGCATGCATGCAATCCCATCACTTGGGACTCTCACTGTGGCGAAGACAAAGAAATAGGTCTGGCTAGAGCTTGACTCATACTTTGATGAGTTGATGGACATTGCCACCAGCCCAGACTTTCCCATCAGTGCAGACATCATGGACAACTATGTAGTTGGTCCATCCACATTGAAGACAATGATGCATATGCTTTCAGACGAGTTGGATAGAGGAGCTCGAGCAGTGTACCTAGATGCTATGGAGGCAAGGGTCAGGTTTCAAATGGATGTCACCGCGGAACACACGGATGTTGAGTCGTGCAAAAGGTATGCATATGTTATTTATTTCATCATCCTTTTCCTTTAGTTATATCCCTTTTATATCCTAAAATGTTAATATATCAAAGGATTATGGTAAAAATGAGGAAATCATCTGTAATTACAATTTAGTTGATTGTATCCTTCTTTATGAAGGAGAAAGATGAAAAGAGACAACTGATGTTCCCAACCAAGGAACAACAAGAAAGCAACAAGATAAGGAAGGGCACAATGGTTACAGATACATCCAAAAGAAAATCAAACAGGATCAGCATAAGGAGGGAAAAATGTCTGAGCTTAGAAATTGTGTGAATCCCTCAGGATTGAGAGATCCTGAGGGACCACTTTTACTAGTTACCTTTTATACCTTTCCCATTATAAAAAGGGAACAATTGTAAACAGAAGGGGGGGATTATGGAGAGAATTACTATCGAGAAATTGTAACATTTATCATTGAATCTCGTTGTTAAGTAGAGCACAAACTTACTGTAATGTTTATGCAATGATTAATATATAAAACGGTTGCTCTTCCTTCGCATATCCTGGAGTAATCCAGTGGTGTTCAGTTGAGGCTAAGGGCCTGACCCTAGTGGATTCACTTGCTGCTCCTGTATCATGCATTTATGATTCCTGCAGTGTGATGGTTTGATTGAATTTCTACTTTCTGCAATTATATCGCTTTGCTATATACTGATTTCCATTCTCAACAGAATTGTTCTATTCACATATCTTGCAAGCAATATTGTTGATACAATTTACTATTATTTCAGATCTAGTTATTTAAGTTAAGTATTTTGTTTTGAGATCATCTACTATAAAGAGCATTGACTACTTTTGTCGAAGCTCTCAGATTGAGATCATCTGCTGCTTATATTAAGAATTGTGTTTGATTGAATAAATTAGTTAAAAGAGGAATGAGTTATTACTACTGTATTCTTGATTGATGATTGTTGTTACTTTGATGAATGTCTAATTTAGTTTCATTAGAGGATTGAGTTTCTTTTTAATTGTTATTAGAATTTACTTGTTGCATCCATTTACTCTTGTATTTGAAAGAACTATACTGCAAGTTAGAAGCACTACTCTTTGAGTTAAATATCCACCACATACTGTGTACACTCTTGAAATATAAAGACTTACCTAGATTGATAATTAATGTGAAGATAATTAGGAGTTAAAAAGGCACCTTTTATCACTCAACAACGGACACCATCAAGGACTACAGGTCTTGGCATCAATATGTTACTATTGATCACCATGAGGGTGTTGAAGAGTTGGAATTCCATGGTTGTCTAAGTTAGAGTGATGTTTAGCATGGCTTGCTCAAGCCATTGTGTTCACATGGGTACATGTGCATTGTAAAGTTAAGTCATGTAAAGTGTGAGTCAAGTGTCAATAGTGAATGTAACAATCATAGAGTAGGCAAAGACTCATGAGGGTAGTTGAACGATCACAAAGGGGAATGTCAAGGGCCACACCACCCTTCACTATAAATAGTACCTCATAACTCATTGTATAGGCTTTTGGTCTGCTAATCTTCCGATAAGACTATCTTGGAGAGATCTTGGACAATATTGTAATGCGCCTTGGCTTGTCCACTGCACACATCTAGTACATCTCTTTGGAGGAGCAGGTGGATGTGGCTGTAACATTCCACTATTGAGGCTAATAGGTGTACATGGATGTATTGTATGACTAGAACTTACACTTCTTTATATAATAAGAACCAACATGTTTCATGCATATGTTGTATTTTGTTCTAGTTTTCTTGTTTACTCTAAATGGCATATGTATTTGCTTTCTTATGCACGCATGTATGGACTATTTTGTATGAGCATGTATGAATCTTTTTGAAATGTGTTGATTGGTTTAACCATCACTTTGGATTTCCAGATGACTTGACTTCCATCTTGTGATGCATCTTCTCTTGTGTGTTCCCTTTCCATCCAAGTACTGTTACAGGTTGCCAAGGGGTGCACAGATCTCAACCCACATGTGTTAGAACCTCTCATGCACCTTCCTTGACTCACTGCAACAGTCACACCCTTGCTACTGATAGAGGTATCTTACTTGTCTCTGCATGAAATCATGGTCAAGGCATTACCATACGATCCACTGCTAGGACTCCTACACCAAACGATCTAAGGTCTAATTGGGACTTCTTACTGGGGAGATCTCCTTGACATGTTGTTGGATCCAACACCATCAACACATGTTTAAGTTTGAATTAATATTCCTAATTGGTGTATGATGAAACAAATATGTTATTATATTTCCCTTCGACCATATTATTTGTGACTACGAAAAACATCTTTCCTCTTATGCTTGTTTCTTATCCATTCTTTTGAATCTCTATTATCCATGCCCTTAAATATATTCTTTATGTAATAAAAACACATTTCCTCTTATAGTTGTTGCTTATCCATTCTTTCTAATTTATATCATTAATGCCTATTAAATATATCCTTTATTATTCCATACTATAGGATATGTTATCAACTCGAAGGATTTCTTATTCAAGTGGTATATATTTTCTAAGGAAATACTGAAAAAATTATATTTCCAATATTTTAGATTTATATTAGCATGTTTAATTTGTTTGCAATGTTTTTGGGAATATGTGGAAGTTTCCATACATTTAATTTGAATTTTGATAAGGTGTTATAATTTTCTTATAAAGTATTATTTTTGATTTAATTTTTTTATTAAACTATGTGCTTTTCAATATGTGGACATAAAGGGAGTAGTTTGTGGATTTTGAATAGATACTAAATTGTTTTAAGGTGAAATAAAATTTGTTCAAATGTTTTCCTTTTATAGTGAGCATTTTGGTTTTCTAATTAAATTAACAAAGAATTGTTGTAAATGGAAAATGATATTGTTTTTTAGTAATAATATGACACAATGTACTTTACATTTGTCCTTATAAATAAACAATTAGAGAAATTATGTCCAGTATGTTTAGTGGATCAATGAGCTCTCAAATAACTTTTCCATCTGCATATGATTCCTAAATATATCATTTACTCTATATTGATGTCAATACCAAAACCACTCACAATCATCCATGACACTGCATTCCTCCACATGGATAGAAATATCAAAGTCATTCCCAATTATCCATGGCTCCTCTTTCTTCTATATGGGTTTATGTGAGCTACGAGGAATTATAAAGGACTCCTTGATAAAATTTTGATGGTATTTTTCTATTGAAGGCTAATAATCTAACATATGCTAGAGAAATGTAGGTGCATGTAAATTGATTATTCTCCCTTTAATATTTGAATTTATATAAAAAAGGTTATGGACCATCAAAATATATTGTCATTTTTATTTAGTTGAAATTCTGTTATAAAGTTGTTATCTCTATGAGAACTTGTCTCGAATAATTTACAACGGCTTCACAACCTTTTTTTTATAGATTGAGTAAGAGGTTGTAATCTATACTAAATTTTACTCTATACTAAATTTGGTTTCTTGAAACTATACTAAATAAATATTTTCAAATTGCAACATTTTACTTAATCACTCCTCTTTTGTCTAGAAAATTGAACCATCTTATCTTATATGAGAGGATATATTTAAGATATTGTTTTAAGGATTGGAAAATGTACACAATGCACTACAACAATAGTGTTTGAATACTCATCAATCTATCTTTTGAAACCAAATTTACAAATATTCCTTTCTTGAATGGTTTAAGGCTTGGATACGAAGAGAATAAGAGAAGCCTTTCAACTGATAAAAAACATTTGCCTTCCAACTGATTAAAAAAACATCCTTCTGCTAATTTATCATCCATTTTTTGATGACCTCATAAGAGGTATAATTCATTGGAAACATTTTCTATAATATGTTCACATTTGGATGATAAGAGATCTAAGTTTAAGAGGTCATTGGCGATTTCAATTAACCCTTTAAGAGCTTCTTTATTATTTGATTGTGAATTAAATTTTAACATAACCTTTTTTTTGTAGTATTTATTTATTTTATTTGTTTTTTTCTTGTCTTGATGATCCATGAACATAATTAGATGGAAAATTTTTCTTTTGCATTGTTAGGAATCTAAAATGTGTTGGCATAATGGTGCATGTATTGTACTTGATGGAAACCTACTTGTAGCAGAACAACTCACTTGTATATGGTAACTAGATGAATCTATAGGGGAGATATCAGATGTGATAGAATGCATGGAAGTTCAAAGGAATCATTTCAGAAGTAATATGGCAAATTACAGTGTAACAGGTCTATTTAGAGGTAACAGGGCATTGGTACAGAAGAACATGAAGATGGAACTAAGGTCTATTGATCAGAATAAAGAAGGTAAAGGAAAAGGTTGATGTAAAGCAGTTTAAGAAGTATACGCAGGTCCACTTAATAAAAGCAATGTATACTTGCTGGTCCATATAAAAAAAGAGCATATACGTATACACGCACTCCCACTGGAAGAAAAGCACATACATGTTGGAAAACTAAGGTTTTGGTTTGAGGTATTTGGTCCAAGGTATTTTGGTCCAAGGTATTGGTCCGAGGTATTTGGTCTGAGGTATTGACCCTAGGTATTTGGTTTAAGGTATTGGTCCTAAGTGGTTTTGGTCTGAGGTATTGACAAAGGATCTAAGTATATAAGGAGGAGAATATCGAAGGGCCAAGTGCACAAGTAATGAATATCTTATGAAGTGCTAGATCAAAATAAAATATGCATGTTATGGGTTTCTAATGCTTTGCTTGATCTAAAATAAGTACGCACCTGAGTGTTTGATGATGGATGAGATCTAATGATGGATCAAGATCATAATGGGTTATCATTATGAGATCTGATAATGGATAGGATAGATCTGATTTCTAACACACGTTTTATCCTTTATAAGTAATGATATGGGTATGTCTGAAGTCTGGAATTGCAGCGAAGTTATAAGTAAGTATTTGTAGATCTATACGTTGGTTTGCTTTGATGAAGTTGTGTATGCATGCTGGTTCGGATCTTCCAACTAGCGTATGCAAAATAAAAGCTTGGTGTTCAGGGATGACTAATCTACCAAATCAGTGTTACTATTTTACTGTTGTGTGTCAATGATGTCTTCTTATATATGAAAGTAGAATTGAATGAATAAGGAAATTGAGTCTAATTGATTGATTGATTGAGAAAGAAGGGTGATTCTTGTTTCTATTTGTTTAGAACTCTGTAATATGATAGTAGATCTTCAGAATGTCATTGATTGGTATAGTTTGTGGTTCACAGGTTTTATGATTCAGTATCTTTAGAACTGTACATAGGTTGGCAAACAGAAGCAGTGTATACACACAAGTTTGCTTCATTGAAGGAGTGTACACATTTTGACCCATGCCTTTTGAGGTTACAATTAGTTCTGGTTGTTGATGTAGTGTTTTGAGTTCAGACATGTGTACTAGTTACAATGATCTATCTATTCCAGTTGATTGGTTGAATTTGATTAACTTTGAATGAATGGTTGATTCAGTTGTGTTAGAGGTTCAATGATTGTTTGGTTCAGTTGTGTCAGAGGTTTAGAGGTTTCAGTTATATCAGAGATTGATGATTGGGTTTCAGTGATTGGTTGATGCAGATATATTTGATGGTTATTGATTTTGAGCTTCAATGTTACTAATGGGTCCAGTGTGAAAATTTGACGAAACGTGGCCTTCATATCGTAGTAATGTGTACTAGGAGTATCAATTTTGAAAATTTATGAAACATGGTCCCTAGAGGAAGAGAGAAGGTCGTATCCTTCCGTAGGTCGGTGCCTAGATACTAGTAAACATATCGGCCAGTATAAGAGCCAGGGGGTTGGAGCTCCCTTCCAGTAGTAGCTGGAAAACAAGTGAAGGTTGGAACCTACGTACTAGTAAATGGATTGGCTAGTACAAGAGACAAGGGTTGGAGCTCCCTCCTAGTAGTAGCTAGAAAAAAAGTGAAGGTTGGAGCCTTCTATAGGTCAGTAGCCTACGTACTAGTAAACAGATTGACTAGTACAAGAGCTAGGGGGTTGTAGCCCCCTTCTAGTAGAAGCTAGAGAATGAGAGAAGGTTGTAGCCTTCTATAGATGGGTGCCTGCGTACTGGTATGAGTCTACATTAGTACAAGATTGTAAACAGGTTTTTCTTATATTAAAAGAAGACAACAATAGGTGGTTTTTGTCCTGGATTGGGTTTCCACCTTAAATCTTGGTGTTCATGTGTGTTTCTTATGTGTGATGGTTTGTTCTATTATTACTACACATGGTTACTGTTTATATGGTTAATGAAGTACTCATGCACTGACTAAAGATCAACATATGATGAATTAACTAAGTCATAAGTTTGTTGGATATACACTGGTTGCCTTAAATACAGTTGCGTGCACACACGAGTTACCTTTAATGAAGTAACATATATAAATCTGAATATGGAAATGAAAAAGTTATAGATTTTATAATACTGATTCACCCCCCATATCAGTATTATTTCCAACAATTGGTATCAGATCGGGTCCTTTGGCAGAAGCTTGATTGCTTGAAGGAGATCCGTAGAAACAATGGGAAAGAAGCTAAAGAAGAAAGTGCCTCAGAAAAAGAAGACATCTCAAAGGAACAGTGACAATAGGAGAGACAATTGGATGCTAGGTGGAAGCATGTATTCAGATTCAGAATCACCTCATATTGAAGATGAACAAGCAAATGAAGTATCAGGTACAAATTTTTGGTCTTCTAGTGATACTTTTCTTTGTTCATGCAATATTGAAGATATTGGAAGTGATCGTGAAAGAAACATAGAGGCAGAAGTTAAAAGACTCATTGATCAAATCAGAGATCAACAAGATCTATTTAACAAAAGGGAGCATGCCTTCAAGGAAGAATTTACCAGATTAAAAACTTAGTTGGAGGAAGGAAACAAAGTAAGGAAGTAGTACAGGGAAAGGGAAGATCAATGTCAAAAGCTGTAGTATGAAGTGACATCATTAAGAAATGAAGTAAATGAAAAGAATACAATGTCAAGAGACTTAAAGATAGATCTAGTTACTATGAAAGTCTTGAAGCTAAGATCCTCTCTCTAAAAGAAGATCTTGAAAATAAACAAAATCAAGAACTACCTCAAGCAAATGAAGAACAAGCAAATGAGATTCTCAAATTAAGGCAACAAAGGGAAGAAGGAAGAAAGGCTGAAGAAATATTGAAGAAGAAATATATGGAAAAGGAAGAGCAATATGAGGTTGAGGTAAATATCTTAAAATGTAAATTAGAAGAAAAGGATAAATTGTTACGATTTCAAGATAGTACTAAGATTTTGGATAATATTCTTAGTAGTCAAAGGTCTCATACCATCAAAACTGGTCTTGGCTTTTATGAATTTGTTGAAGGTGAATATAGCTCACAAGACGAGGCAATGAACTCTAATGAAAAATCTGAAATGCTCAACAAATATATGAGAGGTCAACCCCATCAACAACCAGGGAAATAAATTCTTCAAATAAAATATTTTACTCCTAACTGTGGAAGTGATAATCAGTTATTTCCTCCAATGAATAATGTTGAATGTTTTATATGTCATAACTTTGGACATGTTGCAGCGAGATGCAGAAGTAGAATGGTTCAAGACCATCACATAGAAAGATCATAAGCTTGTAGGTACTTTAAGGGATATTGTTTTTCTCGCAATATGTTTGGTCACAAAGTCATTGACTACTATAGAAGGAATATAAAACATGTAAGATGTTATGCATGTAACAAGTTTGGATATATAGCAAAGGAATCTAGGAGAAACTTTTGGGCACCATACCAAAAGGAGAAAACATCATCACACTCAAAGATATGGAAGAAGAAGGAAGTACAGTCAGAAAAATGTGGCATAGCAAAGTGTACAGACATAATGGACTTAGGGGGAGCTGAAGGTGTGAAACTTAAGTGCTCTAAATCTCATATGAGAATTTCATGAAGACAAGTCACGTATATACATGAGTTTGAAGCTGCACAGTTGCGTATATGTTGGTTTGATGAAGAAGCAGTGGGACAAACTCAGAAAAATGATCTGATATGGTTCAAACAATTATCAATTATCTTTTATGTCTTGATGATTGATGTCTGCAGTATGTGGATGTTATTTAGAATTTCTTTTTATCCTCATAAGTTGTGGATGACTTGATGTACATCTGGTTCATGATGATGCCTTGATATTTTTTAATGATATATGCAATGATCAAATCTGACAGTGAATAGGTGGCACAGGTTCAAGGGGAGAATATGTTATGCTTCTAATAATGCATTGTTGGCATTATGTTTAGAAGTGTTTGGTACATAATGATTCTTATCAATGGTGATGATGCTTACATGGCTAAAGTGTTTAAATGATACATCATGCTAGGTTAAGGTTGTGAGTTTCCCATGATGAAATCTGAGATGATACTTGTATTGCTTGGCGTTACATAGTTGTTATTCGGATAAGATTTATGGATGATTGTGGATGAATTTTTGATGATGCATACAATACATATATGTTTCTTACATAGTGATCTTCATAAGGACAAGGAGAAGTACAAAGCTTGAGTACACAACTTCATTATTTGATGATGAGCTACTCATTTCTTTTATGCTGGTGTCACCATGCCTTCAAAGATGCATAAAGTTCACATGGTGCAGTTATGATGCAAGATTCGTATAGTTCTTGGCTCTCACATGGTTGAGGATTGTTGTTGTTGATGGTATCAAGAAAGCTTGACAAATGACCATGAGCTCATGGTTTTCTAGATACATAGTTGATGGATACACATTATGTTGGACACATGGATGATTACTTAAGTTGCATATTGACAAATATCATTGGTTAGCCAAGAGAATGGTGTTATTGCAGGTCTCGTGAAGACACAAGTATTTGAAGACATGGATATTCAGAGACATGGCTTACTTAGTCACATAATGATGATGACTTCTTACCTTATTATGATAGGTTGATACTCACATATGTTGATTATTGTGGTTGATGCTTAACAAATGTGAGATGTTTCCTAGTGATGATACATGGTTGATATATTGAGGATTCTTATGGAAATATCATGTAGTTCTTGATGATTATGCTATGATCATAGATGATGACTATGGTGTTTTCACATACATATGATATGTTTTTGTGTTACTGCTTGGAGATATGACATATGCTTAGTTGATTCATGGAAGGTTATGATAAGGCTCTTTCTAGTAAGGAAATAGGGCAAGTTGATCTTGATGAGATCAAGAGGATGAGTTGATATATATGTAGAATAATTTGTCACCCATTGATGATAATTACATTGTCATATCTTGGAAATAATGATGGACATATACAGGTTGTTGTTCTGGATGTTATTGACAAATGCTTATGGTGCAGATCATACATGGTGTATGATAGTTGCTGATGACTATCATGGTCTTGTTTAGATATTTCATCTCTATTATAAATGGCATGTATATCATTTGATGTAAAGGCCATATAAAGACCCATGATGTAATAATATGTCTCTATCTATCATAGTCTTTTAATGAGTCCTTTTTGGTCATATGATGTAATTTGTACCCCCACTATGCATGGGAAGGATGATGTAATAATTGCTATACTTCAAGAATGTATAAACAATTGGTATATCCCCACTTGGCTAGGATATTGATGTATGTATGAGTCATTGGTGATAGGAAGGTCAAACTCACATAGTTGAGTTATAGAGTCATGTTATTCTTTTGGAAAATATTTTCGTAGACTCTACATTTTCTTAGGGGGAGCATGGATGGTTTAGTGCATCACAACCTGTACAAAGGGGGAGTTTAATCAAAGAATTTAGCATGTACCTAAGGGGAGCATGATCAATGTTTATATTCAGCTATTCAGATATGAAATTCTTCATTTTGGTTAGCCCTTTTCCCTTGATATCAAAGGGGGAGAAAATCTTGGTCCAACCTTTGCCCTTGATGTCAAAGGGGGAGAGTATTTTGGTGTTGCTCGTTATCTCTAACAGTTTCTACAACTTGTAGTAATCAACACCAACATGTTTGCCGTCAAGTTTAAAGGGGGAGATTGTTGGCATAATGATGCATGTGTTGTACTTGATGGAAACCCACTTGTAGCAAAACAACTCACTTATATATGGTAACTAGATGAATATATAGGAGAGATATCAGATGTGATAGAATGCATGGTAGTTCAAAGGAATCATTTCATAAGTAATATGGAAAATTATAGTGTAACACGTCTATTCAAAGGTAACAAGGCATTGGTACTGAAGAATAGGAAGATGGAACTAAGGTCTATTGATCAGAATAATGAAGGTAAAGCAAAAGGTTGATGTAAATCAATTTAAGAAGTATACATATGTCCACTTAGTAAAAACATCGTATGCATGCTGGTCCATAGAACAAAAAGAGAATATGCGTATACATGCACTTGCACAACAAGAAAAGCGCGTACATGTTGGAAAACCAAGGTTTTGGTTTGAGGTATTTCGTCCAACGTATTGATCCTAGGTGTTTAGTCCAAGGTATTAGTCCTAAGTGGTTTTGGTCCAAGTTATTGACAAAGGATCTAAGTATATAAGGAGGAGAAGGTCAAAGGGCTAAGTGCACAAGTAATGAATATCTTATGAAGTGATAGATAAAAAACAAATATGCATGTTATGGGTTTCTGATGCTTTGCTTGATTTGAACTAAGTATGCACCTGAGTGTTTGATGATGGATGAGATCTAATGATGGATCAAGATCATAATGAGTTATCATTATGAGATCTGATAATGGATAGGCTATAGATTTTAACCCTGTATAGAAATTACCTGCATACGAATTCTAAAACACAGAAAATAAACAATGCAAGAGTATAACACATAAAACACAGAGATTTTCCCCTGGATCCTAAAACCAAGACTGCTAGCTTGATTTTTCATTATGTTCCTTTCAATGTTACAATACATATTTATACATGCCGAAGCATCCAATACCATGGACCGAAAACCATCGTGTCCAAAACCATGGACCAAAAACCATGGCGTTCAAAACCATGTACGCAAATCATTCAAAAAACCATAGGTAGGTCCACCCAACCTAACATAGGGTTCAAAACCTCACACCCCCTGTGGCTGCCCCTACTACGCAATCGACGCAACGAATGAGGGGCTCTTCCCCCCTTCTAACCCTCTAGTTAACTATGTGGTCTAGTCATGGAAATAATATAACACAACCCAACATTCTCCCACTTGTTGTTTTCTTTCCACAAGGGGGCCACAAGAGATCTTAGTCATTTTCCAGCCCTGCAACACCCATTGTTTCTCTACACCAAGAAAAAGTCTCAAAGCTTATAGATTTGGTCAATAAATCTATAGTATTCTTTAAAGTGTCGACCTTTACAAGCAACACCTTTTTGTGTTCTATCATATCCCTCACAAAGTGATACTAAACATCAATGTGCTTTATCTTTTATTGATATGCAAGGTTCTTTGCCAAGAAAATTGCACTTTGGCTATCACAGTCTATCCTTATAGCTCCCTGTACTAACCCCATATTTGAAAACAATCTATTCAACCAAACTGCTTCCTTAGTTACATGAGTGGCTTCCATGTATTCTGCCTCTGTAGTTGATAGTGCCACTACAAATTGTTTCTTACTCATCCAATTGACTGCACCTCCAAATAGGTTAAACACATACCCACTTGTAGATCCTCTGATCCAGATCTCCAGCCTAGTCTGCATCAACAAAGCCATGGATATCCAACACTCTGTCCAATCCTGGTCTTCCTTGGCAGCACAAACCATAATCATTAGTGCGACGCAAATACTTGAAAACCCGCTTCACTGTTGTCCAGTGCTCCTTCCCTGGTTTTGACATAAACCTTCTCAATACTCCCACTACATGTGCAATGTTTGGTCTAGTATAGACCATCGTATACATCAGGCTACTGACTGCACTTGCATATGGAACATGGGGCATGTCCTCTTCCTCTTCTTGTGTCTTGGGACACTGTTCAACAGATAACTTTACACCTACAGGAATAGGAACCTTCACCGGTTTAATTTCCTGCATATTAAACCTCTACAATATTGTCTTGACATACTTCCTCTGGTTTAACCAAAGCTTCCTCTTTGTCCCATCTCTTACAATTCCCATGCCCAAGATATGATTTGCAACACCAAGATCTTTCATGTCGAATTTTGAGGAAAAATGGGTCTTCAAATCTTGGATAATTTCTTTGTCATTTCCAACCAGAGACATATCATCCACATACAAGACCATATAAACAACATGGTCACCAATTAATTTAAAATACACACAATGATCTGCTTTGCTTCTGGTGAAGCCACGTCTCCGTATAAATGTATCAAATTTCTGATACCACATCCTTGGTGATTGTTTTAACCCATACAGAGACTTATTTAACTTGCATACCAGTTCTTTCTTACCCTTCACTGCAAAGCCTTTAGGTTGCTTCATGTATATATCCTCTTCCATATCCCCATGAAGAAATGTTTTCTTCACATCCATCTATTCTACCTCAAAATCAAAAGCAACAACAACAGATAAAAGTAATCTAACAGAAGTTATCTTGGCAATAGGAGAAAAGATATCACCAAAATCAATTCCCAACACCTGAGAAAAACCTTTTGCTACCAATTGAGCTTTGTATTTCTCCACCTTTCCTTCTGAATTTGTCTTCTTCTTGAACACCCATTTCCTGTCAATGGGTTACCTTCCAGCTGGAAACTCCACTAGATCCAAAGCCTCATTTTTGTATAAAGATGCCATTTCATCAACCATGGCCTCTTTCCAGAGTTTTCCATCCTATGAATCTACTGCTTCCTTCACAGTTCTGGGATCATCACCAGTAATATATAAAGCAAAATTTGAATAGAAAGCAGATGGACTATACCTTTCTTGCTACCTTCTTTCTCAAATTGAACTTCTCACACCTAGAGTTTTTGGCTCTTCATCTTCTGATTCCTCCTCTGTTGTAGAGTCTGATTCTTGCTCCTTTAGATCAAACTCTATCTTCTCAAGTTCCTTTGGTTGGACTTCATGTTTAATTACATCTTTCACCTCTATGAACACCACATCTCGGTTGTAAAAACCTTCCTTGTTACTGGGTTCCAAAGATTATAACCCTTTAAACCATCCTTATACCCAATAAAGATGCACTTTTTAGATTTACTATTCAAATTGGTTTGTTTCTCCTTTGGAACATGTACATCTGAATCACATCCAAATACACTCAGATGTGAAAGAGAGTGTTTCTTACCATTCCATACCTCTTGTGGATTCTTATCCTCCAACGCTAATGAAGGTGATATGTTGACCAAGTAGCATGATGTCTCCACTACCTCTGCCCATAAGTTTTGTTGTAACCTAGGACCACTGAGCATGCTTCTTGCCCTTTCCATCGACATCTTGTTCATTCTTTCTGCTACTTCATTTTGATGAGGTGTATATGGAGTAGTCTTATGCCGTGATATACCACACTTACAAAATTCTTCAATTTTCTTACTGCAATACTCTCCATTGTTATCTGTCCTCAGCATCTTTATCTTCTCCTCTATCTGGTTTTCCATTAGAGCCTTAAATTCTTTAAACCTGTCAAAGAATTTAGATTTCTTCTTAAGTAAATATATCCATGTATTCCTTGAGAAGTCATTTATAAATGATACATAGTACACAGACTTACCCAGTGATGGAACCTTCACAGGTCCAAACACATCACTATGCACAAGCTCTAATATCTGTTTCGCCCTCTTACCACCAGAGGGGAAACTCACCCAATTCTACTTCCCATATACATAATTTTAACAGAAATCAAAATCTAGAGAGCTATTACTCATACCTTCTACCATACCTTTACCATGTAAGTATTCAAAGGCCGTTCTCTCCAATATGTCCAAGCCTTTGATGCCACAACATGGTCTTCTCTCAAGAGACCACTAGATTTTCTGCTCCACTTTCAGGAACCACAGAACTGTTGCACCGATCAACAACAATGCTACCTTGTAGCTTGTATAGAGTTCCAATTTGAACTCCCCGCATCAATACCAGTGCTCCCCGAACAATCTTGCAAGTATCCTTCTCGAACACTATTTTTACACCTGCATCATCCAGCTTGCTTATAGAAATCAGATTTTTGGCCAATGCAGGAATATGTAGAACACCTGGAAGTGTTCTAACCCTTCCGCCTTGCAACTTCAACTTTACTTTTCCGTGACCAACAATTTTAGCCTTCCTATCATCCCCTAATAAGACATCACCACCATCTTATTTCTCATACTCGTAGAACCACTCTCTATGGGGAGTGAAGTGAAAGGATGCACCTGAGTCAAACAACCATGCCTCATGATCTACATGTGTACTTGGAGAAGCCAACTACACATCCCCACCTTCATCTGAGGTGGTTTTTGCCTCTGCAAAAGTAGAATCATTAGATCCCTTTCCTTTGTCAGGAGCTTTAGATTTACATTCCCTTTTGTAGTGCCCTTCCTTTCTGCATTTCCAGCACACCACCTTCATAGGTTTTCCTAGACATTTAAATCTCCCTCTAGATTTAGATCTCCCACTTGATGACTTATTTTTTTTTAAGTTCAAGGACCATCCTCGTACAGACAAGGCATCACCATTCCGGCTCTCCATATTTTTCTGTCTCATCTCCTCTATCAGCAAGGATGAGACTATTTCATCAAACTGCAAGGTAGTTGCATTGCTACCTATTGTAATAACTAGACTATCGCATGAATTTGGTAAAGAACACAACAAACTAATGCACTTATCTTCTTCTGAAATTTTGATATCAATAAACAATAACTGACTTACCAAAGTATTAAATACATTCAGATGCTCTGTCACTAAATCTCCGTCTTTCATCCTTAGGTTATACAACTTTTTTCGTAGGAACAATTTATTCATCAAAGACTTATATTGGTACAAATTCCATAACTTGTCCTACAAAGCCTTCGCCGTAGATTCCCCTAATACGTTCAACAATACTAAATGTGAGACATAGAATCATATTGTGCTCTTTGCCTTCCGATCCAACTTCTTCCATTCTTCATCAGAAACTCCTGTTGATTTAGTACTCAGATCTACCACGATGCATTAATCTTTATCCACCAACAGATCCTCCATCTTGAGTTTCCACAACTCAAAACTATGACCATTAAATTTCTCGATCTCTATCTATCTACTGCTCGTCATCTTCTTTCACTACCATAACCGATCCCGCAGATCTCCCACTAAACAGGGTTTACTACAAGCCTGAGCAAAACCCCTCAGCAACAAATGCATCCCCTTGAAACCAAAACATATCTGATACCAAATGTGGGTTTTAACTCTATACATAAATTACCTACATACGAATTCTAAAACACAGAGAATAAACAATGAAAGAGTATAACACATAAAACATAGAGATTTTCCCCTAGATCCCAAAACCGGGACTATTAGGTTGATTTTTCATTATGTTCCTTTTAATGTTACAATACATATTTATACATGCCGAAGCATCCAATACCATGGACCAAAAACCATCGCGTGCAAAACCATGTATGGAAATCATGTACAAAACCATAGGTAGGTCCACCCAACCTAACATATGGTCTGAAACCAAAATTTTCCAGGGTACTGCCCCGAACCCCATGGAGTGGGGTTACCTGCATCCCTCAAACCCCCTGTGACTCTCCCCCACTATGTAATCGGCACAACAAAGGGGGGGCTCCACCCCCCTTCTAACCCCTGGTTAACTACGTGGGCTAGTCATTGAAAGAATATAAGACAACCCAACATAGGCTAGATCTGATTTGTAACACACGTTTTATCCTTTATAAGTAATGGTCTAAGTATGTCTGAAGTCTGGAATTGCAGCAAAGTTATAAGTAAGTATTTGCAGATCTATATGCTGGTTCGCTTTGATGAAGTTGCGTATGCATGCTGGTTCGGCTCTTCCAAGTAGCGTATGAAAAATAACATCTTGATATTCAGGGATGAATGATCTATCATATTAGTGTTGTTGTTTTACTGCTGTGTGTTAATGATGTCTTCTTAGATCTGAAAGTAGAACTGAATGAATAAGGAAATTGAGTCTAATTGATTGATTGATTGAGAAAGAAGGGTGATCCTTGTTGTTATCTGTTTAGAAATCCGTAATATGACAAGAGATCTTAAGAATTCCACTGATTGGTACAGTTTGTGGTTCAGAGTTTTTATGATTCAGTATCTTTAAAACTGTACGCAAGTTGGGCAAACGGAAGTAGCGTATACATGCAGGTTTGCTTCATTGAAGGAGTGTGCACATTTTGACACATGCCTTTTGAGGTTACAGTTAGTTCTGGTTGTTAATGTAGTGTTCTAAATTCAAATCTATGTACTGGTTACAATGATCTATCTGTTCCAGTTGATTGGTTGAATTTGATTAAGTTTGAATGAATGGTTGATTCAGTTGTCTCAGAGGTTTAGTGATTGTTTGATTCAGTTGTGTTAGAGGTTTAGTGATTGTTTTATTCAGTTGTGTCAAAGGTTCAGAGGTTTCAGTGATTGATTGTTCCAATTATATCAAAGATTGATGATTGTGTTTCAATGATTGGTTGATGCAAATGTAATTGATGGTTATTGATTTTCAGCTTCAATGTTACTAATGGGTCTAGTGTGAAAATTTGATGAATCGTGGCCTTCATATTGTACTAATGTGTACTAGGAGTATCAAATCTGAAAATTTATGAAACATGGTCCCTGGAGGAAGAGAGAAGGTCGTAGCCTTCTGTAGGCCAGCACCTACATACTAGTAAACATATCCACTAATATAAGAGCCAAGGGGTTGGAGTTCCCTTCGAGTAGTAGCTAGAAAACGAGTGAAGGTTGGAGCCTTCTATAGGTTGGCGCCTACATACTAGTAAATGGATTGGCTAGTACAAGAGATAGAGGGTTGAAGCTCCCTTCCAGTAGCAGCTGAAAAATGAGTGAAGGTTGGAGCCTTCTATAGGTCGGCACCTACGTACTAGTAAACGGATTAGCGAGTACAAGAGCTAGGGGGTTATAGCTCCCTTCCAATAGAAGCTAGAGAACGAGAGAAGGTTGTAGCCTTCTGCAGGTGGGTGCCTACGTGTTGGTATGAGTTTGCATTAGTACAAGATTGTAAACATGTTTTTCTTATATTAAAAGAAGACAACAATAGGTGGTTTTTGTATCGCATTGGGTTTCCACCTTAAATCTTGGTGTTCATGTGTGTTTCTTATGTGTGATGATTTGTTCTATTATTACTGCACATGGTTACT
Organism: Pinus taeda; assembly: GCA_000404065.3. Classification (NCBI taxonomy): domain Eukaryota; kingdom Viridiplantae; phylum Streptophyta; class Pinopsida; order Pinales; family Pinaceae; genus Pinus; species Pinus taeda. Next base: position 137,624 of record APFE030135018.1, read on the forward strand.
GTTTAAATGGTTAATGAATTACTCATGCATTGATTGATTATCAACATATGATGAATTAATTGAATCATAATTTTTTTGGATATACGCTGGTTGCCTTAAATACGGTTGCCTGTACACGCGAGTTACCTTCAATGAAGTAGCATATATAAATCTAACTATGGAAATGAAAAAGTTATAGATTAGATAATATTGATTCATCCCCCCTCTCAGTATTATTTCCAACAAAATGGATGGAGAGTGCTTTTATGGATAATAGCATGCCATACACTCAGTTACATGGAAAAAAGGGTCAGTTCAATTGTTAGGAATCTAACATAGATGGGGGGTACCTGTCTTGAATTTTTTTCTTTGTTATACCAATTTGTTTTCCCATAATAATCTATTTTTAGGTGTTTTCTCTAAATGATCTCACCATTTGAGGCTCTCCATTTTCTCAATCTATTAATCATTGTAAACCTTTCAAAATCTGCCATTTTCTATTACATCTATTTCTTTTTCTTGGAGACTTTTGTTTAACTTAAGAACATTCATTATCTTTATGGCCTTGGACATTGCAATTCCTATTTTAACTAAACAAATTATTTTCATAATTTATTAGTGAGTCTGATCCTTGCTTATGTTTCCTTAGATAACTTACTAAAGTAATGACTTGAATCACGGGAGAGAGACATTCTTTGAAAATATGTCTCTATTTATGTGGTTTTTGATATATTAACAACATGAAAGGGTTTAATACTTCAATACTTCAATACTTCAAATGTTGAATGTTAAAATTTTAATTTAGTTTCAAAACAATTGAGTATGTAGAAAGAAGGAAAAGTTTACGTTTTAGAGATCGAGTAGGAGTTGTATATTGTTGATATTGGAGATATTACATACACTTATTATCACCAAAAGTGAAATTTACAAGTGTATACATAAGTTATATTTATTATTCAATTGATTATTGCATGGTCATTTAACTATGACCAGGTGTCAATTTTATTTAATGCAAGTCCACATCTCTCTAGATTCACTACTATGGCACATTAATGCAACCATGTAGAGTGTTACTTGTATTCAATTTGCATTATCTCATTTTTTTTCTTTTGTGGAATATAGCTCTTTTATTATTGTTAATTGATTACTGCATGACCATTTAAATAGGACTGGGTGTGAGTTTGCTTCAATGAATGTCCACATCTTTGTGGATTCACTACTATGGCACATTAATTCAACCATGTATACTATATCATATGTAATTTTTATTTTTCCATTTTTTTTTTTTAATTCTGTGTGTGAATAGAATTCATTTATTCTTTCTCTTAATTTCTTTTCTTCTTTCCTACTTGCAATTTTCGTTCATTATTTTCTAGCTAGATCTATTCTATGTACATTTAGCTACAAGTTTAGATGGTATTAGAGTCTATGGGACCTAGTAAGAATGATAAATATGAAGGTTGGAGCTATTGGAAATAATGGAGTTTCGACCTTCGATAATTCTCAAGCCATATAACTATTTTGAATGGAATCCAAAGAATTCACTTCGACCTAGAAGTAGACAATTGTATTGGAAGACATGCATACAAGACTGAACCAAATTCCACACTTGAAAAATCCAAGTATTTCAACTACATGGACTAGTCCTTCAGTCAGATATGTTTATCAATTTATATTTCATGTTCAAGCATGCACTACTCCAAATGAATTTGGGACCCCTTTGGAGACTTTCTTTAGGAAGAAGGGTGAGATGCTAGGTAACATTCTTGAAAATTAGCTCAACTCGTTAAATTTGAGTAGTTTTGAAAAAAATCAATATTTATTCTTCTAATATTGGAATTTGGTTGTAGAGTATGTTGTATTCATCTCAAATTTTCACACAATTAGGCTTGCAACAAGAGAAATTTGGAAGATAACAACACTTGATGATTTTATTGAGTCATTGATGCATGAGAAACATAAGCTCATAAATATGGGCACATTAAGAAGTTACAAATCCCATGCATTGGTTGTGTCTAAAAGGGGAAAGGCCAACTCAAAATGTAATCAAGAATCAAAAGGAAAAGCAAAAGAAAAGGAACGAGATCCAAGAAAGAAAGGAAATCCCAAACCTCTAGATGAATCTAGTAGCTCAAGGGAAAGTAAAGGAAAGAAGAGGAAATCAAAATGAAATTATGGTTACCATCTATAATGATCATGCATGAACAAGACTATTGATCTCATGGCACATAGTCTTCAACAAATTAATCTTGGTGACTGTATTCTAGAGAGTTCCAAGAAGTAGGGAGAAAAAGTACTTGAAAAAGAAGGAATACAATTTATCATTTCTTTTAATGGTTCATGTGAAGGAAATCTTGCATTACGTTAATTTTTTCCCGATTTGCAAGTTTTTTAGTTTTGGTTGGTGTTAGGGTCCTATAATAATAGGATTCATAATTTTGAGTTGGCTACCATTAGTCTTGTAATATTGTACATACTTCTGCTTTCTGCAAAATGTTTTCCCATATTAAAAAAGTAAATAAAAAATGTAAAGAGGGTGAGTCCTAAAAGAATAATCAAAGGACTAAAAGAAAGAAAAAAATCAAAAAAGTATAAGATATGAACCCAACAAAAAGAGATAAGAATAGATCATGAAAAAGTGCAAATTCAAATGCCACTACTTTTTACTTTACTTTGCAAAATAATATTGTGTGCAACTTGTCAAAAATGCCACAAAACATGATGGTTAAAGTAGTTTAAACTTGATTCATTCATCCTTTAAATTTCATGTTGATAGATAGAGAATAACGATCTAGACAAATTGTTTAATCTTGGCAGATCAGTAGTTAGGTAGAGAATAATAATGAGCTCATCAGTTTAATCTGAGCCATTGGAAATTATAAGGTTAGAATTAGATAGTTTGCTTATCAAAGAAAAACAAATGAAGGGTCAGCAAGCTCAAATGCACCCAATGAATGAAGAGAAAATGCTAGGGTAAACAAAGGGTAGGTAGAAGAATTTTTGCAAGTGCACAAGGTTGCTAAGTCAAAAGCACATTCGTCATACTTAATCCTATGTTTCATGTGTAGGAGGAATTGTCAAAGAGAAAGGACATTCACTAAAGCTTATTTACTAATCTCCCTTCATTTCACTAGACCCCCACATACTTATTTTATTAATTTCCCCTCATTATCCCTTCATTACTTTTCATCCCCTAATGTTGTCCTTTTTCTTGGTTCCAAAGCACCCCTCCCTTTTCATTTCTCCTTGTAAAAACCCTTTCCCTTCATTTTGACCTTTTTTTCCCCTTCGTTTTACACATTTCCCTAGACATTTCCCTTTAAAAATTATTCCCCCTTCCCAAAACCCCTTTCCCTAGTGTGAAACCCATTCCCATCACAAAATAATACATTCCCACCTTATTAATTTCCACTTTTCCCTTAAAAACCCACTAAACCCCTTTTATCCTAAGTTATTTCCTATACTCTTGCTTTATGTATTTAAAGTCCCCATGTTATAATTCCCCGACATGCTTTTAATTCACCAAAGCTTGGTGTATAGTTAAACCTCCGCCATATAACCCATGGTCCCCACCCTTTATTAACCCATTGCTTATATTAAAATCCCATGACTACTTTTTAATTAATTACATTTCATTGTAATTAAAATCCAACCCCACTCCCCAGCTTCATTCGTGCAACTTCACCATGCGACAGCCCTCCGATCTCCCACCTCTAGATCCAACAACGCATATCCATATCATGCAGTTTCATCATCCACTAGTTAAAAGTTCAAAAGCATGCGAGATTTGCGGTTTTATCCTAGCACTGTTTCACTGCATGGCCACACCAGGTTATATCGCGTGCTCACGAAAAGTATTTCCCTCCACCCAAAAGTGGTGTGATATGGCCTAAAACTGCCTGCCTGTGTAAAACAAAACTACCCACTATTCATTTACCAAATCTCGCACCAAAATGTAACTGTTGCTGGTTAAAAGGCCAAAATACCCCTTTCACTCTTTTCACTCATTTTCGCTAAAAACCTCTGTTAACCAATTTTGACACCTTGAACCTCTGCGCAACCATTTTAACCACCTTTTGCAACCAGAATACATTGCAGACAACAAATTGAAGCAACAAATAGACAATTGAATCCTCAGAAACCTCTGTTGCTACCACAAAACTCTATCTGCGCACCAAATCATCAATTTCCAATTATTCTTGAAAGAACCAGAACGACCCTGTAATTTAAGTTATGCACAGTAATTATTAAAAATTCAATTAATTAAATTAACTAAAAAAGCCTTTCTAGACTTAAGAAAACATTACTGTGCATCCAAAATCCTTGTTCTACAGACTATAATTACCCTCCCCACTGTTCCATAGCTTCTAACCTTACTCCTAAAGCCAAATAGAAGGTAATTTAGTTAAATAAGCCAAATTATGGCTTCCCAAAGCTCTTTGGATGTAAGACCCCTATAAACCCTTCACCTGGATATTGACCACCTCCCATTAGCCGACAAAGATTTTCAAATTAAGGATACTGTTTCCCCTAGCCACCTACTGACCACTACTAGAGTAAAGATAAATTCCTGAACCAAAATGATGACATTCACCTATGGGAATCAAATTTGCCCAAATTCTTGTTCCCACAAGTACACCTATTCCCATAAAACATCCACTTCTGCCAAGCTTGCTATATCCCAAGTCAAAGAGCCATAGTCTCCCCTAACCAACAGGTTTTATTCACCATTATTTTAGAGTCAATAAATCAAATGATGCATATCTAGCCAAGCCAAAATGATAACCCACTTTCCATTGAAGTGTTACTTGAACTCTACACAAAGTTGGAACTTCCCAAAAGAGCTCAAATCTTTCAAAATTTCATCATAGAAGAGTCTCATACTCCTATAAATAGTGCTCCATATGCTGCCACCATTTTCTCTAAGAGAGAAAGACAAATTATAACCATGCTCTCTTGTATTCTAGGATACACCACTGATGAGCCTGTAGACGAGGTTATGCTTGCCTTCCTTTCTATTTTTTTCCCAGGCAAGCCTCTAGCTACAGTTTACAACTTTGACTAGTTCTTGGCAGACAAAATCCATGAATAGTTTATCAGATTGCCAAATGAGAGAGTATTCAAATACTCATCAATATTGTTTCACATTTTCTTATACTTTGGGTCAGACAAGTTTCAAGTCAACATCCAAAAGTTAGACACCAAGGGCCATCCAAGATCTGTCATCTTTTAGACACCATTGATCGAAATATATTCCACTGTTTTTAGTTATAAAGAGTTCATTGATTCATTTGTTCATCCAATTGTAAACATGCTAACTACTAGCTATCAACCCAGGATCAATGATGACATTAAGAGAGTTTTACAGTTGGCCAAAAACAATAGAGTGGGAGACTGGTTTCTATATCGGGACCACACAAAAATCAGGATATATGGACGCCAACTCACTCCCTACAAGCTACCCAAATACCTCCCCATGAGGATATTTGCATTAGAGTATTTCAGATAGATATAAACTCTGATTAGGTTAATTTTCTATCAGCTAGGAAGAAAACTCAATTTAAGATCAAAAACTAATTGGGCCCTTTTATTTGTAATAATAAGGAAGATGGACAAGAGGCAGATAAAATCTTACAGCAAATGAACTTCAAAAGTAGTTTTATGTGGCAGTATGACCCTAATGGATTCATAAAAAAGTTAAGGCTCAAGTTCAAATTAAGCCCTTTCATACATGAGCCCAAGCCAAATATTGAATTATATGCTAACCAGTCAGAGTGGTTGGAGAATACTTTAATAGACGTGGAGAATGCTTTAATAGATGTGGAAAAGCAGATTGATACTATTTCCTTTTTGTAGGTTCCAACCCTATAGGAATAGATGAGTATTACTCCCATTCTACAGACTCCAACCATGCAGGATAGGAATGTAACCAGGGAAGAAGGTTCTAGCTCTGGGATGGACACTACAGATGATAGGTTTGAAATCAGTTATAGGAAGAAGCCCAAGCTTAATCATGTAACTAAACGAGAAGACATCATTGATACAATTGAAATTATTGATACTGACACAATGGTTGGAAAGACTAAAATTCTAGTAGTTTCAGTGGAAACTCATCAACCTTCTACCTCAAACACTCATGTAATTGAAAAGAAACTTAGTATTGAAGTCTCTTCATCCAACAAGACAATGGATAAAGAGAAAGATATAAAAGAGAAGTACAATGAAATCAAGTTGAGGAATGAGGCATCAAAGGCTAAAACATATGCCCAATACTTCAAATAGAAATCTGCCAATCAGAATAGATTAATGTCAACATTTGACATTAAGACCAGTAAGATGAAAATGACCTTTATGCAGCCTACTGTCCAGTAGCCCAGATCATCAGCAGACTACAGGAAGACAAAGTTTGAAGTTTTGGCTAGGGATGTTCACCCTATTGAAAAAATCAAATTCCACAAGTAGACAGGTGAAATGATTTACTCCACAATGACTAATAAAGTAATGACAGTGCAAAAACTTCAAAGCTGACAAAATAACATCACAAAACAGATTAAGCTAGAAAAGGCATCCTCACAGGCCAAGGATAACATAATCAAGTCACTGGAAGCCTTGGTGATTGAGATTGGATATAATACAAGTGACGTCAAGGCAGCGGAAAAAGTAATAAAGAAGAAAAATGAGGATATTGCTGCTTTGAAGAAACAACTAAAGTTTCCCCCCTCTGAACATCCACCAACCAAGGAGGTCCTAGAGAGCCAAAACCAACATGAGGAAATGATGGATCTTATTCTTCAATTAAACGCTCAATTAAAAGAAATGGAGAAGGAATTGTATGAGTTAATACAGCTGAAACAAGCCTACCTTAAGACAACTACTGCCACTGCTATCCCTACAGTCACAACAACAATTCCTTCAACTTTGGAAACTTCATTGGTCCCAACAGCTCCACTAGCTACAACACTTCCAGCTGCAACAACAAATACATCAAGAACAGGTTCAACAATAGTAGCAACTCATCCAAGTGATGAAGCAAGTAAACTGGTCAAAGCCATGGAGGACATGTCCATTCATACCACTAAGATAAATAAACTTAAAGAAAAGATAACAAGTCTAGAGGATGAGAAGAAACTGGCTCAAATTATGGATAAAAATGAAGTACAGAAGTCAAACAGTTTGACTAAGAGGATAAAGAATTTGGAAAAAGAATTAACATTGAAGGAGTCACTTGCCTAAGGAAAAGAACAACTATGGGCCAATATCATTGACTCTATCAATGATATTAGATCATTTATACAAGTTATACTTTAACAAAATGATTTAGTCAAAGAGGCTAGTGAAGCAATTCAAGGAGTTAAGGCTAAACTTGGAAATATGCCAAAAGAAGCCTCAAGAATAATCTAGTTCCTTAACTCAAAGAATAAATAAGAATTGCAAGAGTTGGACATAGATGACATGATTGACACTAAACTAGAGGTGAAGAAAGTGCTCACCAAGGGAAACTTGATGATGTAGCTTGAGGACAAATGTCAAACCATGGAGCTAGCTATAAATAGATTTATGGTCAAATTTGAAGCTTTGAGGCAGAAACGTCTGCCAAATCCATTTGTAATAAATGACAGGTTAATGCCACATGAAAACTATAACAAGAAAATCAGAGAAGTGGCAAGGGAGCAAGCCAATAGTTCCTCTATGAAAGGGATGCCTACAGGAAAGGTTTTGTACTAGACTTTTGAGAACCTTTTTTCCCTCCAGCATGAGGTAAAACATTTTTTTGTAAATAAGCCCACCTTTGCAAAATACACAAAAGTTGATGAAGTCTATAGGATAATGGTAGATATTAAATTACTAGATATAGATACTTGGGAAAAATTAAATGACTTACTGTGAAAATGCAAGCTAAATATAACTTACAGAGCAGTGAAAGAAAAGCAGCAGAGTCAAAGAGTATCAGATGAAAGAGTATCAGTCAAAAGGCAAAGTAAAAGGATAACCAATGTAAAATCAACACCAAAGGAGAAAAAGCAACAAAAGATTTGACAGTAGAGCCAAATAAATAGGGACAACTTGCAACAGTTACATATCTGTCTCTATCTTCTTGCATGAAGATTTTTTCTTTTTCCTTGAATAATTCCCAAAATAGTTTGGGATATTGTTGTAATAAGTTTTTGTATAAATACTTCATAAATTGAAGTATAGAGGGTGGATTGCTTGACATTTCTATATTTGTATCAATTTGAAACCTAAGGGTTCATTGTACCATTTTTTCAAGTTAGCAGATTGGACTAAGTAATAAAGACATTGCATTACAGGATTCATGTGTTGGGCCATTTTAGTGAAGTATTCTTTGTTTGTCAAATTGTTATCTTCTTAAGTTTTTCACATACTTGCATGTTATCTAAATTGAATGAAGTAACTCGAATATTAATACAAAATTTGTTTAAGTACACTCTGCCTTGAACAATTAATCATTTTAATGTTTTCTTCCAATATCTAGAGTAGGGAATCCTTCATTGCTCCCTAGATTCGGTTGACCTCTACAATTTCCCTCATAATCTGGTTTGAATAATCCTTAATTGCTCATTGACCCCGATTGAAAAACCACTTCACCATCTAGCCTAAAAGATCTGAATTTACTCAACTACGTTTCCCTGTAAACACTATCTTTAGAACTTGATTTAGTCATGTTTTCTTGACACTTAACCCCATAACCCAATAGTAAAGGACATCCCTCCATCCATCTAAGTCAGTAATTCCACCACCAAATCAAAATAAAAACCTAATCAAATCTTAAATAACTAGCCTAAAATCAATTAACTAAACAAAGTTAAATCATAAAGAGAGAGCCCTCTCTAAGCATGAGGAAGGCTAGACCCTGATCTCAAAAGTAGGTTTGTGGTTACCTCTAATATTTATTTGACACGAGATAAAAAAATATAAGGAAATTTTAGAGTGATAACATAGTGGTGACCATACTGGGGAGAGTCCTCAGTTTAATAAAACTTTAAGGAAATATTAAATCTCATCTTTTGCACCTTAAGGTGATTTTAGAGTTGTTAAAAAGTTTCATTAAACAATTAAAAAATTAAAATTCTGGATTAAAAAAGAACTCACTATACCAGGGCACGTCCAGATGCAAGCCCTGCTACAATAGTTGATGATCCTGACAGAATTTTAAGAAAACCAAAAAAGGTAGAAACTCAAGGAAGTAGTAGTTAGTTAATTAAAGCAAATTCACTTCCTAAAGAGTTATCAAGTTTAGAGGATATTCAATTTGATTTATCATTTGAGCTTTCTTTGTTTCATACCAAATATGAAAATTCAATTCATGATACAGTAATAGACCCCAATTTTATTCAATTTATTGAATAAAAAAAGGTCCCTATATATCCTCATTTAGATCAACATGTTTTGGATACTTTTGACAAACTAGAAGCTTTAACCTCAACTTTGATAAGGCATATAGATGAAGCCTATCTTCAACAATTAGTTGAATTATTTTCCCTAACTACTGCTACCCCTGAAATTTCTACTAAGTCTTCAAAAACTGTAAATACAACTTCATCTACTACCACCTCACCTATAATATCCACCACAGTTCATTCCCCTAAACCATTCATACCTCAACTTCCTTCCCAACCAAACATCTCAAGCTCTTCTTCAAGCACCACTACTTTAGCCCCTAGTCAAACCAAAGCCTTAGCAATGGCAGACAAATATGCACCTTTGGTCTTACTAGCTCAACTACATGCCATGCGCCAAGACTACCAAAGTAAAATCTTTTTGTTTAATGCTACTGGTCAATATATTGCCCAACAACATGTGAATAAAATGATTGATTATTTTGAGTTACATGAGATTGATGAGTCTCATGTGAAAATGAGGTTATTTTCCCAAACACTAGCAGGAGATGTCAAAAAATGGTTTAAAGGTTTACATGCTAATCATATTGCTAATTTAGCTGCTTTCCATAGATTGTTTATCGATAGATGGGAAAGAAAGAAAAACCATTTACAAATATTGTTTGAATATGAAACATTAGAAGAGCTCCAAATGAATCTATTCAGGATTATTGTACTACGTTCAATAGTATCTATAATGCAATTCCTGCAAATATCAAACCTCCACCAGACTTAGCATTAATCAAATTTCCTGATGGTTTTGACACTGACATGTCTTACCAACTGAGAGAAAGAAACCCTGAAACATTGGAACAGATGAAAAGTAATGATGTTAGTGTAGAAGTGAATTTATTAGCTAAGAAATCTAGGATGAGAAATGAGAAAAGAGTTACCATTAAAGAGGAACCATCCACTTTAGATGGTAAGATAGATAGTTTAGATAAAAGTGTAGAAAGGATAATGGATAAATTAGAAAATATGGAAATAAAATCTCAATGGGAAAATCAACAAAGACCCCCAATAAGAAACCCCAGCTTTAGGAAAAATCCTAATACTTGAAAAACAAGAGATGCTATACCTGATCAATAGGTTAGACCACCTTTCTAGGAAAATTATGCTGAAGGTCCACAAAACCATGAATAAGAGGAGGACAACCAAATAAACCTATTGGGGATTAAAAATGAAGATGTTGTTTTTCTTACCTAGGAAGAACAAGAATTGTACATGCTACAACAATTACAATTAGGATCTGGAGAGTCATTTGACTACAAACAAGGTTATGAATCTGCTATCCATGAAGTTCACAAATAGTGTATCCTTAGAAGAAAAAGGAATATATAAGTTCCCACTAAGAAATCAGTCCAAACCTAAACTAAAACAAATAGTAGAAGCTCCTGTGACCAAAGTTCCACAAATTCTCCCTAGAGGAACTCAGGAGACTTCCAACCCAAAAATTGTAGACATAACTTCAGCTGAAACTCAAACTTCAACTATTTCTCAAACTATTCCAAATAAGAAAATTCAAAACAAAACTGCAGGTACATAAACTGAGTTACCAAGTGCTGATAAAGAAGATAAAAGTAAACATACCACAACTGCTAAGGAAGATCTCCTACAATCAGGCAAAACTGAATTGCCATTCAACATTAAGACCAAGATAGCCAAATTGAAAATATCAATTCCTTTGATAGAGTTAGTGAAAAATGAATCATACAAAGCACAAATCACTAAAAAACTAAGCATAGGTGAAGGAGAATATGTTGTAAACCTTAATCATGATCAACCTGAGTTATTATTTGGTCCAAAAGTAAATGGCACCCATCAACAAGGGGGTATCCCTCCATTCTACATTAGCTTAAATGTTCATGATAAAATCTTACATAATGCTATGCTAGATTCAGGGGCATCCCATAACCTAATTCCTAAAGCAATCATGGAAAGATTAAATTTAGATATCACCAAACCCTACAAGGACCTATTTTCCTTTGATTCTAGCCAAGTCAAATGCCTTGGTCTGATTAAATATTTGTGTGTAACTCTAGTCTGGTGCCCAAAAAAGAGTATTGTTATGGGCATAGTAGTTGCTGATATCCCACCCAAGTATGGAATGCTATTATCTCGCTCATGGGGAGAAAATTTTCAAGGATCTCTACGTTTAGACATGTCATATGCTACAATCTTTGTATTTGGTCAGCAAAGAAAGCTTTACAGGGAAACCTTGATGAAATACATGGTAAGTAGTGCAGAAAAACCATAGAATTTCCCTATATACTCCATGCATTATGTTATGGACACATTTATCTTGTATAATTCAGACAATGACAAAAATGAAATCACAATTGTAGAAGAAAAACACAAAGCACTTGATAGTGAAAAATAACACATGAGTCTCTATGGCATTTAGAGCAGGTGTAGGAGTTTGGATTCATAACATGGAAAATAATGTGTTATGTCCCTATAATACTAGTGATTCCCCCATTACTATTGTCATTCTATCCCTTATTGTTATTATTGTGCCCCTATTGTCCCCATATTGTTATTAGTGTGCCCCATAGAAATCCACTATTGTTATTGTTGTGCCCTTATGTTATTACTATTGTGCCGGCGTGATTATATTGTTACCCCTTAGACTCCTATATATAGAAGGGAGGTTTAGTCATTTGTATCATTCAAGAATTGTTCATTTGTGTAATGTAAAGGAGGTTTCCCCCTCGAAGAGGCTGAATTCTAAGGCGTTTATCTATCTTTTATATCTTTTAGTGAGCTGGTTTCCAAACATTTGGTATTAAAGCTTTGGATTCTAGGGTTTCGCTGCTCGAAACAGGTCATCGTGGAATTTTCGCTATAACATTTTTCTGTAATGTCTCAGAAGCTAAAAACTAAACCCATTTGACATGAAATCATTTTGAACTTCAGGTCCAAATTTCAGAGCTTATCTTGCTAGAGTTTTGAAGATATGATTTGCAGACGTTAGGGTTTTTGTAGACTCCCAAATTACATTTCAAATAGGTGACCTGGGAAAAATCATCATAGATTTTGTTCTGAGCATCAGATTGAATTTTCAGAAGAAGTTTCAGAATGAGGATGACCTATAGTTTTCTGTATATTAGTTTTAGGTACTAAGGTTGAAACAATGACACATGGCACTTCGTACAGGTTTGCTCTACTGAACTAGTCTATAATCAGGTCAGCGTGGGAGATTTGGCATAACTCTTCCTTGGAGAATCCAATCATGATCAGACTTGTGCGGTTAGAAAGAGGAATCAAAGGGCTACTGCAATACAAGATTTTAGATATTTGAGATATTAGCTATATAGATACAATAGATTCAATATCGAGCTCTTACAAAGTGAAAACAAAAGGTGTGTAGTTTTTTTTTTTATTATTATTTTGCATAAGATTGGTTTGAAAAATTAGTTTGAAGGAATTCAAAGGGACTAGTGAAGAATTATTACCATTACTTGATACCCCTGAGGAAGAAAATGGAAACACCTAGTAGGCAACTTGAAAGCTCTAGCATGACTCATGAAGAAGAGGAAGAAATGCGGCATGATATATCAAAATTACAAGACCAAGTACAACAAATTTCACTCTCACAAAAGGTAATTGAAGCCAAGATGAATGTTGTGGAAGCTAATATGAATGGCATGCAAGTTAAAATGGATGGAGTGGAAGCTAAGATGAATGGCATGGAATCTAATATGAATGGCATGCAAGTTAAGATGGATGATGTGGAAGCTAAGATGAATGGCATGGACACTAAAATGAATGGCATGGATGCTAAGATGGAAGAATTGAAGATAAATTTGAATAAGTTGCAACAATAAATGGTTACTAATGGTGAAAAGGTAGTAAAGGAAATTCATGATGAGAAAAAAATAAATGTTAATCACGATTTCATAGACTCTAATGTTAGATTGAAGACCCACCATGTTCCAAAAATTGATATGAGGAAGTTTGATGGCAAGGATCCTGGAACATGGATACTACAGATGGAGCAATTTTTCGATCTCCATAATGTGCAAAACACACAAAATTTACGTATTGGAACTTTATATTTGGAACCAAATCAGCTTGTATGGTATCAATGGATTTGCTCTTGTAAACAAATTGTCACTTGGGCAATTTTTATGGAAGAAATGATAGCACATTATGAGGATACAAAAAGAAACACCTTTTTTAGCCAATTGATAAAAAAGGGTTCAATGATGGAGGACATTGAGGACTTCCAAAAATTGAACATAAGGGTAAAAGGTATTCCAAAGGAGCATAGGATTGATGTGTTCATAGGGACTTTAAAGGATAATATCCAACATGAGGTTCGCCTTTGGGCACCTGATTCATTGGAGAAGGAATTTAGGTTAGCAAGAAAAATGGAAAGCAAAATTATGGCAACCAGGAAGCCTACCACTCACAACTATAAATATGGAATTTTGTTGCCCCTAGCCTTCCACACCTACAGGTTGACACCTTCACGATGGAGGCAAGAAGAAGAGCAAAAGGGCTTTGTTATAGTTGTGATAACAAATACACTAAAGGTCATAAGTGTGATGAGAAGAAATTATTCTACATCGATTGTGGAGAGGAGGAAGAAAAGGAACAAGAAATGTCAAAAAAAGAGGATATACTCCAGGACCATATCTTGTAATGCATTGGCTAGAATTAGCACTCCTTAAACTATCAAGATAGAAGGACATATCAAGAAGAAAAAGGTAACAATGTTGATTGATTTGGGAAGTACCCATAATTTTATTCATTGTAAGATAGCCAAGGAATAGAATTGCTTCATATATCCAACACCAGAGTGTCAAGTGATGGTTGCAAGTGGAAGAACCATAAATTTCCTGGAAAGTGCCATAGTATCAAGTTATCCATGGGATAATATGTATTGAATAGCCAAATGCTTTTCATTCCAATGGGCGGTGCTGATGTTGTACTAGGAGTCCAATGGCTACAATCCTTGGGTACAATAGCTTTTAATTTTCAAGAAATTTTCATGAAATTTTGTGTGAAAGGAAAGGAAGATGAATTAAGGGGTATTGAGGGAAACCAAGAAACATAATAAGCTCTAACAGTATGACAAAGCTTCTAAAGAAGGAACAACGAGGCGTAATTACAAAATTATGTTTGATAGAGGTCCGCACATCGAAATCATCTATTTCCCGAGATATCCAAAAAGTATTGGACAATCATTCCAAGGTATTTGAGACTCCCAAAGGTCTCCCACCCATTCATGATCATGATCATGCTATTCATTTGATTCCAGGAAGTGTTCCTCCAAACATCAGGCCATACAGATATCCCTATGCTCAAAAGAGTGAAATTGAATGTATGGTTGCAGAAATGCTAGAGGCTAGTATAATTCAACCGAGTCAAAGTTCTTTCTCTGCCCCAACAGTATTGGTGCAAAAGAAGGATGGATCATGGCGCATGTGTCTGGATTATAGGGAGCTCAACAAGCTCATTATTAAATATAAGTTTCCCATTCTTGTTATTGATGAATTACTGGATGAATTGCACGGATCAATTTACTTCACCAAGTTGGATCTTTGTTCAGGATATCATCAAATCAGAATGAAGACTGAAGACATTCCGAAAACAACATTTAGAACTCATGAGGGTCATTATGAATTTTTTGTCATTCCTTTTGGCCTTACCAATGCGCCTTCAAAATTTCAAGGTTTGATGAATTCAATTTTCAAACCATTCCTTAGAAAAATTGTGTTAGTATTTTTTGATGATATACTAATCTACAACAAGTCTTGAAAGGATCATGTTAAACATGTTGACAGGGTGCTACAACTATTGGAGGAGAAACAATTATATGCAAAAAGATCCAAATGTTTCTTTGGAGTACAAAAGGTGGAATATCTGGGTCATATTGTATCTCATGAAGGAGTTAAGGTAGACCCTAGCAAAACTAAAGCCATTAAGGAATGGAAAATCCCCACACCCATAAAGCATCCGCGAGGATTTTTCGGGTTGACAGGGTATTATCGCAAGTTTGTTAAGAATTATGGGAGAATAGCAGCACCTCTAACAACACTATTGAAGAAAGATGCATTTTCATGGACTCCAGAAGCAACAAAGGCCTCCGAACATCTTAAAGAGGCAATGTGCCAAGCACCTATCTTAACTACACCGGACTTCACAAAAACCTTTATTGTGGAATGTGATACTTCAGGAAATGGAATTTGTGCTGTTTTAATGCAAGATGAAAGACCCATTGCTTTTGAAAGTCATCCAATCAAGGGAAAGTTTTTACACAAAGCTATTTATGAGAAGGAAATGTTGACAATACTCCATGCACTTAAGAAATGGTGACCCTACCTAAT
>APFE030135018.1:176591-213965 GCA_000404065.3 Pinus taeda
TAAGGGTCCCCTATTTGCTTGGTGTTATTGCTAATATCAAACAAAGAAGGGGGGTTGTTGGTGGCCACAACAATGGCGATTCACTGGGAAGAACCAGTTATCTCTGATTTTCTATTGAATTTCAACTTCCGAAACAGAAAAATTTTCATAAGTCTAAACTTTGTTATGGACAGATAGAGTACATTATGTCTTATCCTATCAATGATATTTTGTTTCAACCTTTTTCTATTCCAATCATTCGCTTCCTGAGGTTTTAGCCCTTGCATTTACATCAGCCATTACTTGGTCCTTTTTAAAGATATAATGAGGTCATCTCTGCTATGCTGGCCCTTTTTAAAATATGCTCATTTACCGTAGGTAGAGCCTCTGCTGCCAGCAGGCGTCCATAGCCTCGACAGGGTTACCTGTTACCCAACAATGATCCTTTATCCTGGTTAAGGCTATTTACAACTTTTTCAGAGAAAAACCCATTTGATACTTTTTCTTTTTTATTCACTAAAGAACAATGTCTTGGTTTGGTGGCCAAATTATGACATAGTCATTCACTTGATTACACTTTTGCTGAAAAAGCTGGCTCGTGATGAGACCCCTTGTCTTTTGATTGTAACAATTTTAAGTCGTTTCCCTGTTTTGGTGGACAGTATTGGCAAAGTCAGCAAGTTATAATATCTGTGATCATGATAAGCCGACTCATGATGAGACCTCTTATTCTTTGAGGTATAGTGCTTTCTCGGATTATTTCTCTGAATGCTACGATTTCCTTTAGCAGGGAGGAACCCATTGTTTTTCCTTGAGAAAGTTCTGGATGATAATAATAGAGTTTGGAAAATAGCAGTTTTACAAAGAATACTCATTTTATTATTGATACCTTTCATTGTGCTGATATAAAACAAGTTTTTCGCCAAAGGTTACTTTCATAAAAAATTTTGAAGTCGGAACTAGTATCATATCTAGGCTAAAGTTGGACTCTATCCGTCAATAATAAAAATCAGATTTCTCGAAATTTGTTTACTATTTTTACAAGCGAAAAATCAAAATCTAACAGAGGATTTGGTGTCTATTTGAAGTGAACTCCTCTAGTAACCATCTACAACTGGTTTTATTTATAAGAAACAAGAAAAACAAAAACTATCCTACAAAAATTTAGAAGAGTAATCTTCTATGGAAAGTATATTTTCAGGATTTGTCCATTAACAGGCAAAGGATCCTTTCTACTTGCTAAATCCTGCAACACAAACGTTGATGGGCCTATGACTTCTACAATATGAAAAGGACCAAGCCACATTTTATGGAATTTTGTATGTTTGCCTTTCTCTTCATGAGCCTTATCCCATTTCAAAACTAGATCTCCCATCTGAAAGTTTTTTCTGGTCATTATTCTTGAGTCAAAAGAGGATTTTTTTTAATTTAAAGCCCCCCGGCTTTTTGGGGGGTTGGGATGACATGGGTTTCTAGCTTTGTTCTCGTTGTTCTTCCAATTTAATATTTCCATCTCCTAAATTGTAAGGGGAAGTGATACCTCATCGATGTAATGTATAAGACAAGAGGAATCATTATGTGTTTGGAAGAACCCTGTCCTTCCCATAAACTAAGTTAAAAAGGGAGAAGTGCCTATTGGAAGCTTTCTTTCATTATTATATCTTGCCCAATAAAGCATTTACCAAGGGTTTTGTGCACTTCTCTGGTTCTGGTCAACTGTTCTTTTATATCCTGAATTGTTCCTTAATTTGTTGACTCAGCCAATCCATTTCCTTGCGGATAGTATGTGGCCGAGATATTTCAAGTTTGAATCCTCTTTTAAGTGCGAAATCAGTCATTGCATTCCCAGAAAAGTAAGAAGCATTATCAAACATTAAAGCTATCGGAAATCCAAACCTAGTGATTATAAATTGATCTATGAATTCAATGATGTTTTTAGAATTAACTGTCTTAAGCGGTGCCGCTTCTACCCATTTAGTAAAATAATCAATTGCCGTGAGAATGTAACTATGCTGCTTAGAAGAGTGAGGAACGATCTCACCTATTATGTCCAAGCCCCATTGGCTAAATGGTTGATCAATGTTTACCGGATGTAGTGGCATGGACGGTTTCCTTTGTCTTCCTACAGTAGTTTGGCAGACTTGGCATTTCCTCATGTAACTGTGTGAGTCTTTGAACAGTGTGGGCCAATAATACCCCACACACAAGATTTTATGTGCGGTAGCATCTCCAGCATAGTGTCCGCCTGCAGGCCCATCATGGAGTTCCTGCAAAATCTTTTCGGCTTCAGTTTTCTCAAGACACCTAAGAAGTACAGAATCATAATTCCTTTTAAACAGAACACCATTTATGAGCTGATATTGTTTAGCTTTTAATCTTAGGGCTCTTTTCTTGGTGTGATCCAGGTGTGCTGGAGCATACCCGTTTTTGAGATAATAAATGGTGTCAGCGTATAATGATTCTATATCGTTTAGGCTTACCTCATATGTTTGTACTTCCTCAGATGAACTTTTCAGAATCTGCGATGCTCCAGCCAACATTTTGCAGAAGCCATGACCTCTCACAATGCTTGCTGGTTTGATTTCAAGGTCGTATTCTTGTAAAGCAGTGATCCAATTTGCTCTATTTTCACCCACATCTTTTTGTATTAAGAGATTTCTTACCGCTGGAAACGGTACTATGACCTTGGTATGGGTTTTAAGTAAGAAAGGTCTGAAATATTTGATCGCTTTGAAAACAACGTATGCCTGTTTCTCTACGTCTAAATAGTTGAGTTCAGCACCCTGTAAATTAGAGCTAAAAAATGTGATTGGAGCTTCCTCTTTCTCTTGATTTGCTTGAGTTAGAATCGCGACATATGATTTTTCTGAGGCGAATGTGTATAAGATAAAAGATTCTGAAAAATTTGGGGTTGCTAAAGATGAGCATTAATGAATATGCTTGTTTGATCAGGTTGAATGCTTCATGCTCATCTAGACCCCATTTGAAATTTGAATTCTTTTTTATCATGGTTTGAAAAGGAGAAACAATTCTTGAAAAATCTGGGACAAATATTTTCACAAAATTGATTTGACCAAGGAAAGATTGCATGGCCTTTTTATTGTGAGGTAGGGTTATTTTAGAAATTTCTTTGATTCTATCAGGTTCAATGTGAATACCAGATTTTGATACTATGAATCCTAGACGTTTTCCTTCACTTAATGCGAAAAAAGATTTCTTTGGGTAAAGTGAAATTCCATACCTTAAACATCGTTGAAAGATTTGTTTCAAGTCTCTGAGATGGTCGCTTCGCTTCTTGGAGTACACTGTTATATCATCCAAATAAATCACTACGGCTTTATTGACTAAACCCTTGAATGCGATGTCCATTGCTCTTTGAAACGTAGCGCCGACATTGATCAAACCAGATGGCATCTTTCGATATGCGTATGTGCCCCATTTGGTTCGGAACGTGGTTTTTAACTGATCATCGGGATGTACTGGCACTTGGTTGTATCCTGAAAATCCATCCAAAAAAGACATTAGTTCTGAGCCTGCTATTGCCTGTAATATTTGCTCCATTGGAGGGAGGGGAATTTTTCTTTTTGACAGTCTTTGTTGAGATTTTGAAAATCGATGCAGATTCTAATATCTCCGCTTTTCTTTCTAACGAGTACCATATTGGAGACCCATTTGAAATGTCTAACAGGAAAAATTATCCTGGCCTTTAACAACTTATTTAGCTCAGTCTTTATTTGGTTTTCTAGATTGGGGTGGATTTTCTGAGTTTCTGCTGGACAGGTTTTTCATTGTCGATCATAGGGATAGTATGTTGGATAATGGAAGTGTCGTATGTCTTCAACTCGTCGTAATTCCAGGTAAAAACATTTTTGTATTGTCTCAAGAGACAAATGTATGCTAGTTTTTCTTCAGGAGGGCTAGGCCGTGGCCTAGATTAATGTTTTGTGGTTTATCATCGGTTCCCAGGTTTACTGATTCATAGTTCAGAGTTGAACTGTAGAGCTTAGAATTAGTAGACCTTTTAAACTGACTTTTCAAATCGTATAATTCTTCCAACTTAACCACTGATTTAGGTATAGCATTGTCAGCGCTATTTTGTTGTATTTGTCGATCGTGGTGGTCTTCGTCAATTATTTGATTGGAGTAGGATCCTTCAGAGGTGAGGAAATTTACAATAGCAGGATCGTCATTGAATACTCTCCAGTTTATAATGTTGTCAGGGATGGACGGTCTAAAGATTAATTCTATCGAGAATCTATCTGGACTAAAATATTCGGAGGGAATGAGTCTAGAGGCTACGTTGGCTAAAAGGTCTGCGCTTGCGTTTTGAATTCTTGGGATTGAGAAAATATTGAATGCTATGAAATGCTCAGTTAGATCCTGTACTAGAGATTGATAGTGTTTCAAATGACTTGATAGACAATGTATGGTGTTACGTACTTGTTTGACCACAATCTCGGAGTCTCCAAAGACATGAAGGTACTTGACGTTCAACCCGATTGCTTTGTATAGGCCCTGCACCAAGGCCTCATATTCTGCTGTATTGTTTGTGCAATCAAATTCAAGTCTGCACGTAAGCATTGTGTTGTTCCCTTCTTGACTAATCACAAGGCATCTTGCTCTTGCTCCTTCGTTAGATTTAGAGCCATCAAAATATAGTTTCCAAAACAAAGATGTATTTATAGGTTCTTCTACAAAATTAATGCACTTTGAATTATCAGTTTGGGAAAAATTTTCGACTTGGGACACAACTGAATTTTCTAAGTAAGGTGATGTATGAGCATTGAAATTGCCGAGGAAAGAATCTACCGAGTAATTGCCTATGATGCTACTGTTATATGCTATTGCTTCATTTCTCCCTCCAATTCTGTTACTATGTATTTCTGGTGTAACTCTCGTTCAACCTTTATTTGATTTGGTTTACCATTGTATGGTAACCACATGTGCGACCAGTCGGTTGAAAAGTATCCACGGAGTTTTTCGGACCAATCCCTGCTAAGAATTAGGCCGTAGAATTCAAGGATATCAGCTACTAGAATGTCGATAACCATACATACCTCGGGGTTAGACGACAATCTTATGGTGACTTGATTAAGTTCACCAATCACTTCGACCTGAGACCGATCAAGCTGAACTATGCGCACTACGCATTTTTGTGGTTGAATGTTTAACTTGGCACATATTGATCTGGGTAAAATATTTGTTGAAGGTCCAGAATCTACCAAACAATTGTGCACGTTTTTATTGAAGATTTCATAAGTGAGAAAAAAGGGGGGAGTGTGAGATATTGATCTTCCTCCAATCAAGGCGATGTCATTTGGATTAATCTTATTGGCCGTGTTGATTGGGGGTCTTCCCATGTTGTGTGTAGCTACAGCTGTAGGCAAAGATGTAGTAGGTACGACGTGTAATTCTTTCATCATTATTTTATGTTGATGTTTCAATTTTCTCAATTCATAAAGAGTGATATTAGCCCTAATCTTTTTCATGTCGTCGATAATATTGTAGTCCATTTCATCCGACACTATTAGTGTTCTATGGAGGTGTTTGATCTGGTTGGACTGGGCTAGATTGAGTCACCTTAGTGGTTGTTTTCTTTGTTGCGACTTTTTCTTTTACTATAGGGCTCGCGCCCTTCTGCTTAGGGGTAGTTTGGGGAGGATCAAGTTGGTTTTTGCTTCGTGTGCTAACCTGAAATGCTTCTTGATCTTCTTCTTGTGGGAGGATGAAATCCCACATTCCTTGTAGTTCCACAAATTCTTCATCATCAGTCTGTCCTTCAGTGGTTCTCTCTTCTTCTTCCTCTTCTTTGGACTCGACATTTGAGATAGCGTTGGGTGGTTTCACATCCATTGAAGGACCTCTTTTAAAATTTATGTAGGGCTTTTTCGAAGAAGTTTCTGCCATTTGTTTTTTTATGTCAATCATCTCATTGGACATGGTTTTTAATACCTTCTGCAACCCTTGTAAATCGAAAGGATATTTCGTTTGTTTCTTCTTGGTGTCTTCCTTGAAGGTGATCTTTTTAGATTTGCGTTCTTCGATTGCAGATCTTTTTTCCAAGGCTATAACGCGTTTCTGTACTGTTATTGCCTCTATCAGGTTTTCAACTAAAGTTATTTTATTCGCCCTATCTACGAAGACTGCTAAGTTTGATGGTAAGGCTGTGATATACCATTCACATCGCACTTCTTCGCTAGGTTAGGAAGCAGCGAGGATTTTGTTGAGGATCTTATTGAATCGTAAATTGAAATCTTTGATGGGTTCTCTAGCTTCGGCTTTAAGATTGGATAAGTCACTGATTAATGTTGCCGTTGATCTTTCATCACAAAATTTGGTGAGGAATTGATTTTGAAAGATGTCCCAACTCGTTATAGACCCGGAAGGTAATGAGAAGTACCATGACCCAGCTGTTCCCTGCATTGTATAGGGAAAAATCCGGACAACAACATCTTCGTTGGTAACTCCGTTGAGATTGACAGAGAGCATGAAATTGTTAATGTGCTCTTCAGCTAGCATGCCTACTTCCGGGTTGAACTTGGGTAGCCATTTCTCAGGATGGGCCGGTATTTGGCTTAGGGGTGGAGGCATTAAAACCGCTCCAGGGTTGTTCCATGGAGATTGGGCCATTTTTGAGCTGCTGGTAATTGCAAGTGTAGGGGATGATCCTTGAGGATGAGAAGATGGAGATATTATGATCTTGGATGATTGTGGAAGAGGGGTTGTGGAAGGTGGATGAGTGATTTGGAATGAAGATGTGGGCGGTTGACTTCACGGTGATGGGGTTGAGATGGACGATGTAGATGAAAGAGTCTCACTGTCAGAGTGCAGTGATGCTTTCCTTGCTCTTTTCCTGGTAGGAAGAGGGAGTTCAGTTGGCTGGATGTCAAATTTTCCACTCTTTAACCTGGTCAGGGGATGAGCAGGATTGTATTGCGAAGTCACGCTGCTTTGAGATTTATCAGACCCCAGTGCAAAAATAGAAAATCCTTGGAGTTTGTGAATAAGAGTTTGAACTTCAGGGGGTTCGATGGTAGTTTGGTCTGAAATATTAGGGTATGTAGCAATGGTTAATATTCGACCGACTTCTGATTCTGAATTTAAATGTACTGAGGAAGTCGGGGGAGTTGATGAGGGTGATTTTCTCTCAGAATGGTATTTAGATTTTGATTTAGGTTCCATTCATAGTTTGGCCCTCCTTCTAGCGCCAAATATGTTGAGGCCCCAAAAATCGGGTCGACAACAAGGGGATACCCACCCGGTCCGAACCTTGGTTGGCAGCGCCTTATCCGTTTGGTATAGCGGGTCTGACTGGGGATGACGGGACCAGTTTCCCGACCTTGGGTGTATGTGTGTGTGTAGAGTTTGAACTATGCTGATCTAAGAGGAATTTAAAGCTAATCTAATTCAGACTCTTTAAACTAACTCTATGCTATTGTAATCTAATGAGAAACAACACATCTAATCTACACTAACCCGGGGTGTAATATCTTCTATTATGCGATCTAAAAAGATTTCGAACAATAACTGGTAATAAAGATCATTTAGCTATCATAAGAATAGAAATCATTAAAGATAAACCACTTTGCATAAGAAGTTAGGCAAAACAGTTGTGAAGAACATATCGCATAATAAGTTATTCATATGTCAGACACAAACAATATGACTCCACCATACAAAAGTGCCAAATGATAACCCATACATTCATATAATGACATATAAACAACTGAAACTATAAATTCCTTAAAGAACATAAGAAGAAATAGTCAAGAGATAAAAGTACCATTTATGACTGATTCCACTCATAAGCTTCAAGCAACAATGATTTATCTCTCCTTGCTCTAACATCTACTAAGAGTACAGAAGTGCAACATCAGTAGCAGATATCAAATGGAAACATTAATAAACCTTGATCCATCCATTCATCAAAACCACCTCCGAGGGCGCAAAAGTGCATGTTCTGAGGACGAGTTTTTGACAAATCTCCGGACCCTTCTCTAAATGCCTGAGAAGGGTTTAAATACTGCTAGCTAAGTAACTTGATTACATAAATTTAGGATCCGGTTTTCAAATGACCGTCCTTCTGATAAAGCAAATTATTTCTAAAATTAAATCTGACTTTGAACTATTTTTGTATTTGCTCCTTAGTGTTGTAGGCTTGCAGCATTCGTCTGAGAAGAGTCAGTTGGTTGCCTTCCCCTTTCGTGTGTGCTATGAAAATAGAAGTAACAAGAGTCAGCACAACTTTCTGGTAAACTATAAGATTTTTTTAGAGAATCTGCCGCTGACTTGGTGTATACTTGGAAATAACTCAAATTTCCCTCAGACTGGTTCTGATTTTGCTATTTTGGTTTCTGTCGTTGCGGATGACTTGATGAGTTGAAAGACCTTACTTTTTGAGAAATTTTCTGGATTGAAAACTACCTCCGTTCTTCATGGCGGGCTTTTCTGGTGTGTAAGTTTTAGGTCTTTTTGTAATCATGTTGTTTTTGTGTGCCTTTAATTCTGAGCTTCAGATGATCTATTGGTCATTAGCATCTGTTGAGTGATACTCTGGAGTCTGTGGTTCTATCGCATGTGGTGCCTATTTCTGAAGAGATCCCTTCTGTGTCCTTCGAGCATTGGCGCTTTCCCCTTTTCCTTAAATGTTTCCTGCAAAATTGCTCCATGTTATTTCCTGTTTTATAGTTTGCGTAAAGGAAAAGAGTAATGGAAATAAAGATTGACATGAGAGCTTCAGATCTTATGTGTGCATAATTATGACATTTAAAGTGAACTGACTCTTCGAAAAACAAAAAGCAGCCATTCGTACAATGATTAATTTCCTTTTTTAAGGCGCGCGCTTAATTCTGATTAATGGGCAACTTTCCTTGAATATTATGCCGAGAAAAATTCACGCTCATCATAGATCACAGATTTGTGTTATAGTATTTTGATATCACGATATCGGATCATCGCAGATCGCAGATCACAGATCGCAGATTTGTGTTATTGTGTGCCGCTTTACGCGATGTTGCGATATACGATGTCGCACATCGGTCGTCGAGGATTTCTTAAGTTTCTTATTTAAGGGCGCTTATGGTGAATGCGATGTGATGAATTTCGCATCGTTCCTTCGTAGTTTGTTATGCCCATAAAAGAAATGTTTTCTTTGCTTTGCTGCAATAAAATTCTAAGGAAAAACAAAAATGTTCATAGAGATGTTTGTTTGAATTTTTTACTAAGGGTCCCCTATTTTCTTGGTGTTATTGCTAATATCAAACAAAAGAGGGGGGTTGTTGGTGGCCACAACAAGACCGAAGAAGACATGGATTATATGTCTAAAGTTCCATATGCATCAGCAGTTGGAAGCTTAATGTATGCAATGGTCTACATAAGGCCTGATATTGCACATGCAGTGGGAGTTGTAAGCAGGTACATGAATAATCCAGGAAAGGAACATTGGATGGAAGTGAAATGGATTCTCGGATATTTGAAAGGTACCATAAATCAAGAATTATGATTTGGTGGTTCAAACAGTTCTCTACAGGGATATGTTGATGCAGACATGGCAGGTGACAAATATAACAGAAGGAGCACTACAGGATATGAATTTACTGTAGGTGGAACATCTGTCAGTTGGGTTTCAAAAATCCAAAGTGTTGTTGCACTTTCAACAATAGAAGCAGAGTATGTTGCTGCTACAGAGGCTAGTAAAGAAATGATTTGGTTACAAAGATTTATGGGTGAATTGGGTAAGGAGCATGATATAGGCACATTATACAGTGATAGCCAAAGTGCCATTCATCTTGCAAAGAAATAAGCATTTCATTCTAGGACTAAACACATACAACTCAAGTACCATTTCATACGATCAGTGTTGCAAGATGGAGAGTTGAAGCTGGAAATGATACACACTAACCAGAATCCTACAGATATGCTAACAAAAGTTGTAACCAGGGAGAAACTGAGAATATGCTCAGTTTCAATTGGTCTTCAAGGATGACAATGAAGATGAGAAACATCCAGGTCCAAAGAGGAGTCATTGTCCAGAAAATGAAGTAGCAGTGGAGTTGCTACAATCATTCTCGAAGTGGGAGATTGTTGTGTGTGGAGCATGATTGTTCAGAGGTCTTTGTTCCAGCCAGATGTATACCCCAGGAGGTTTGTACACCCCTCCATGCGGGGGGATGTGGGGGTGACTTGTCCCCCCCCATGGGGGTCGATCCCGCCCGACTAGGGGGTCCCGGGGCTAGCAGTTCCATGGTGGGGGCTCAGGGGCAGTGCCCCCGAAGCTAAAAACAGATGTAAAACTGCCTTGTAAAAGTATAGTAATCTCTAGTCAATCTAGGTTGTTCATTAGGTAGATGATCTGACAGTAGAACTTATGTTTAGTTTAGGGTTTTTTCCCTAGAAGGAAACCCCTCTTTTTGTATGAGGGCATTGTATTTGAGGTTGTGTAATAGATGTGTATTTTGTGGGCGAGAAATAGAGAGGTGAGACTTTGAGAAAAAACAGAGGATATTACAACTGATCTGTTGTAGGTTGTGTCTCTTCATTTTGCTAGATAATAGAAAGGAAGGACTGGCTGTTCGGGGTGGACGTAGCCCAAACTGGGTGAGCCACGTATATCTGTGTCTCTCTTGTTTTATGCATTTTCTATGTTTATATTTCTACAATATTTTATGTGTTCCATTGCTCCGTAATATATAATTTCCTAACATACTCCTCTCTTAGAAACTTGAAACTATCAAATTACATCTAGCTATCATTCCATTACATCCAAGATAGCTGATGTTATTCATGGAGGAGATATTTATAGGAGGGAGAGGTCCCATAAGAGAAGGAAGGAGGAGGTGATCTCTTAGGGAGGTTGCACAAAAGGTGGAACAACTATCCCAGAGGAGAAAGGTGATCTCAACTAACCCAACAACCAGCCCTAGGACCGCCCATGAAGCAATTTCATCTAGAATTTCGACGAGTTGTGAAAAACTTGCCAAATTTGGCTCGTCGCTGGTGAAACATAGGGACAGAGTGAAGACTTTGCTAGGGCTAATGTTAACTTGTCAATCTTCGCGAGGAGGATAACTTCTGGCTCGCGCCGACCTAAAAACTTAGGTAAAAAGGGTCTTCTTCAGAGATAATGAAATGAGACACTCTTCCTAAGATTACAAGGAAGGTAATGATACATAGTTGGCAACATGACATAGTACAAATGTTAGTAATATGGACTAGCAATATCCGAGATTAGGGAATGCAAAGTCGGTGGAAAATTACTGTGTAATAGATTCCCCCTAAATCATGAAGGCCAAGAGAGTGGGAGGGGTGAAATGCTTTACGAAGCCATAACCAAAACAGAACATCCCCACGGAGAACCTGTAGATGCAAGTACAATTGATATCTCTGATACATGAGTACGTAATAAAAGGAAATACATATGCATGAGGCACGGGTGCAACCATCCAGAAGATAAACATAAATGGTTTGTGGTATGGATGCAACCATCTAATCAGAAAGACCATAAAAAATGACTCAGGTATGGTCGCAACCATCCAATCAAAAAGAGTCATGTATAAATCAATCCACACAACCTGGACTTTTGCAATCTGAGCCCAGGGTCTTGAATCTCAACCTGTCCATCGTAAAATTTCTAATATGCGAATAGATGTGTTGAAGTTGAGCACACTAGAAAATCACTTGATTACCAGCCAATGATGTGAACCATTAACAAGCATGAGAGAGACCACTAGTAATGTCAATGGTTCTCAAGTTACTACAAGTACAATCCACAAAGTGTGAAGAATGATCTGGAGTTGAACACTTGTGAAATCACCCAATCGAAGACCAATAATGCAAGCCTGTCGTCGAGTGTGAAGAACTTGCCATTGAGGCCTGCAAGCTCCAAGGTACTAGAAAAGAGTCTCTAGGTCAACTTCCTTGATAATGAGCTGATGTCGACAGGAAGTGACCGATCGACGGAGGGCCATAATGTTTCCCACATCATTGATACGAGACGAAGGAACAAGATGATGGTGAATGAGACAGAGAATCTAAGGAAGGTGTGTAAGGCTACAAACTACAAAAAGATTAAGCTCTTGGACATATTGATGGCACGACTCTGAAATTTGGCAACATTTTGGTACCAAGGGATCAAAGGTCATGATGATGCAGCAAGGATCAAATGGAATATGGCAAAATGAATAACCCAAAAATCCAGAAGGCCAATGATAAAATGAGGATATCCCAACCCGACACGAAGCAGAAAGAGTTTCGATGTCTAAGAGCGACAAGCTGCTAATATGATCAATAGAATGTTTCCAAATTTTCCCCCACCATTTCTGGTCAGTGCCCCAATTATTTTTGAAACATAAGCTTGAAGGGGATAGTGTATGCTTGTAATGTAAGTTCATCCTTCGGATGAATCTGACCTAGTGAGTTTTAACGAGCCCTAGGAACGAGAAGCTCAATCTCATCATGGTGACAAGTCCAATGTCGTCAGGGTTTAATGAGTCTGACATAGGTGAAACTCAGAGTCCTTTTCATGTTTAGAGAGTTTGAAAAAGACACAAAAGAAATCTCCAAAAGTCCCTTTTCGTAAATTTGTCCCTTGAATCTGAAAAGGTAGAAAATAATATCCAAGCGAACCTATTGACCATGGAATATCAATGTATACCTTTTTTGTAAATAATCTATCCCAATAATAGTAGTAATTACCGAAGATGCGGTAACCACACTAACAAAAGGAGCAGTGGATGCCATACACACAGTGGGCATTGATGGAATGGATGTGATGGACGTAACCTACATGTGAGTTATAGAAGCTAGGGCCGACTGAGTAGACATAAAAAAACCAAAATATGGAATGGTAGTATGAGACCAGATAGAGCTCTGATGCAGAGAAGTAGAACCAAGTATGTCAGCCAGAGTGCGATATCGAAGTGGCAACAACACATTTGGGGTAGTGTGTAAAGAAAAACCTTCTGGGGGAAACTGATGTTTCCCAGTTGACCCAAGCTTTCTTGACTGCTAATAGGACTTGACTCATCCATGTTGGAAGTGTCCATGGGAATCGAAGCACTAGGAGGAGTAGATGGGAGATCCACATCTAAAAATTCCCAAATTTTGGGAGGAGTCCAATCAAACCAATCCTCACTTGGAGCTCGAGAATCAAGAGGTTGAAGACTTGGGACAATGGGAAGAGTACCAGTAATAGATGATACCTCAGAAGAGAAAGGGGAAAGTGGGTCTCCGTCACTTGGCAGGGATGACCGAGTCAGTGAGTCCGCCAGGATGGCTTAGCTCAAAAGTCTGGGAGAAAAGATATAATCAATAGGGTTGCAAACAATCTGTCAAGATGTAATCACAATGTGGCCAAGATTAATAGGTAAAATTTTATCATGGACAAATAAATTTTATGATGCTGGAACGAAACATTGCCTTTTCATGTTTAAAGAGTCGAGAAAAAGGGATAAACATGACTCTAGTTGCCTTCAAATTTTAATGAGCTTGAAAGGATAGGTGCTGAGATAATCCTTTTACTTTTAAAGAGTAAAAAAGGAATGAAAGTGACTACTCTGGAATTCTAGGCAAGAGGTTTACCAGAAAAAATCTTAAAACCGCATATACACCATGGTAATAAAATGAAAGAGAAATGACCAAGGACTTTTTGTATGATAGTTAATCTTCCCAAATGTTGTGTTCGGTGCATTACGACTCATAAGGTGGTAGACTTGGCTTCCTATGGATAATAGCATGATAACCTAGTGGGGTCTCCCAATATATACGTGACAGTACAGGGAGCACAAATCCATACTAGCATCTATTGCATCACAAAAGAAGGAATCACCCAACCTTAGTGAGAACAACAAGAACTAGGTTTAACGATGTCGGAACACATCTCTAGCCTAGGCCTCTAGATATGTGAGCATTAGGCTCCAATGCCTTTTTAAGTTCATTCAATAGATTTTAACAGTTAATCTTGAATTAAGTCTCTATTTCAAGGCCCTATTGAATGTATCTTTAACACTCCTAGAATGCAACTAGATGAGCAAAAAGACCATTTTCATTGGATGAATAACTAGCTAAGGAAGAGTGAGAAGTTCAATGCATAACAACTGAATGGCAAACAAGCAAACCAATCAAAGAAAAAGGAACAATTCTACCATCTACTCAAACTTGCAAGCAATCCAAGAAAGAATGAGAAACTCACTCTTTTCTTTTCAATATCTTAATCACAAGAATCTACTAATGCAAAAATTTATTTTTCAAACCTTAATACAAGATGAATGCACTTTTTGACTTTCTTGAATAAATGATAAGCAAATACATGCAAAAATGAATCAAAGACTCAAAACTAAAGAAATAATCCATTTTCACAAAACTGGAAAACTATCTCATTGACTTGGAAGCAAAGTGATTCATGACAAGCGAAAGAAGGAGACCGAATGAATAAGACAAGGAAGTTCAATGACCAAATACATACACCAATCAAGCGGTTGACAAAAAACAAAATAGAAGAAGCCTCAAACTACGAGAGAGATTCTACCAAGTAGAGTCTAAAGATCTCAATGAAGGAGTGACCCAAGTAAACCAAGCAGTGGAGAAACCCTAGGAGATTTAGGTCACACGGTTCAAGAGAGAGTATTTGAAAAGACTTGAAACTGAAATCAAGAATCTTATCAACCAACACTTTTGACACAACAAATAGAGGAAAAACAAGCTACGAGGACCAAATGCACAGGCCAATCAACGAAACAAACCTCAAAATTTGAAACGCACAGGAATTGTCACAGGTAAAACACTAGCAACATGCACTGATAGCAAATCATCACACTTCCCTAACTAAGCACTTTGCGACATCATCACGAAAGTACATCAGCTAGTTGCGCCAAGCTGATTTTAGGCCTCGGGGGGACTGTTAGACAATTTATCCATGTCGTACAGTAAAAATTACAACCTAGTAGTCAACGCAGACGCAACAACTTCGCAACTGTTAGGAAATAAAAAACAATGACCCAAAATCAAAAGAAAAAAATGAAGGTTTGACTAGGGCAGGGCTAGATCTATCACTCAGAAGGTTGGAAAGGCTATAGAATTAGTATAGCAACTTTCAGAATGAATTATGCTACCCAAATAGTAAGGAAGACAATAAATCAACAAAGCCAGACAACACAAAAGACAAAAGACAGTGTTCCCCAGCGGAGCCACCAACTTGTGACATAGGTAAGTTCCCTCTGTGGACAGAGGCAACCCCTCCAGCCCTAGAGTGGGTCTAGTCACTGCAGAGACAATATCAAAGCAAGCTTCCTTAGAAAGTTGGTGTTATGAAGACCTACCTTCAATCCGACGTTTGATGAATTCCTTGTCTTGTTGCTCCAACTCTTCGTTCTTCTATTTGTTAATACCTAAAAACAACATGTAGAGAAGAACCATAAACATAAATAGAAAATAACCAAACAATCTACTTGAAGAGTCAAGGAACCTCAAGCTATCGACATATAACTTAATGCATGATATAGGAAACAAGCTATTGATTTGTATTAATATAAATCAAAGTAAACTTACAACTAGGCCTTGATGTCGTAAGCCTCCTTGAAGGGTCCTGTGGGTATGTCTCCGTAAGCATTTACTTGTAAGAGCCCTACCCTAAGGTCTGCTAACAAATCTAGTTTCTTCTGAAATTAAATATGATAAGAGGTGATAACTTACCTACTTACACTACTTTTAAACAAATAAAATTTTGTCATTTACATTATAATCAACACAATTTAAGGTGAATATTTCATTCTAATTAACTTTACCAAAGTATACTATGGAGGAATACCTGTGCTGGTGGCTGATGGACATACCTTTGTCCTGTTGCTCCTGTTGAACGCTCCTCTTGATGGACCCAACCGGATATACCTCCCAGCCAACTAGGAAATAATCCCTAGCCCAGGAAACCTCCACAGGTTCCCTAGCCCTCCGAGCCCAAGTCCAACCAGATGTAGTGGGTGTGTCCAAAGGAAATATCCAGACCAAGATAACGATACTTCCCCCTCTCAACAACCCAAGAAACCTTCACAAGTTCCTAAGGTCTCCAAAAAAAACACAACAAGTCTAAACAATCACAACCAACCCCCACAATCATAAGCAAGACCCCACCAAAAAAAACCTCCTCCTCTTCCTCCCCCCCTTCCCTTTTTATACCCTCCTTCCCTTCTCCATCTCAACCACCTCTCATTAATGTCATTAAATTCTCATCCATCCTTATAGTTGACTTCTCTTCTCCCAAGTATGCTAGGAGTACATTTGGAAATGTGAGATGTAATTACATGGATAGGACCATGTCTTCTCCTTAGTAAATGTGAGGGTACATTGGGGAATGTAAAATGAATATATATATTGATAATAAGATGGAGAGGACTATGTCTTCTCCTTAGTAAATGTGAGGGTACATTGGGAAATGTAAAATGAATATATATATTGATAATAAGATGGAGAGGACTATGTCTTCTCCCTAGAAAATGTGAGGGTACATCGGGAAATGTAAGATGAATATATATATATTGATAATAAGATGGAGAGGACTATGTCTTCTCCCAAGTAAATGTGAGGGTACATTAGGGAGTGTGAGAGGTAATTACATATATTTTTGAAATAATGGAAGGAGACCATATCCTACCTAATATTCAATTTTGAGAAGGTAAGTGGGGAATTTGAATAATGGAAATCATGAATTTTATATTAGACCTATATTTATCAATATTTTCAGATAATGTAAACATTAAGAATTTTGTAGGATGAGATTTAAGGGGCATTACAGGGGATGCCTGGGGAGGATAGGGTGTAGTGCAGAGCGGAGATGTGGGGGAGCTAGGGGAGTGGCACGATGAAGGTGAGTGAGGGTTGAAGATAGGTACCAAGCAGGTTTAGGGTAGCTGGGGAAAGAGGAGGACAATCCAGACCAGGGGCATCATCAATGTTAACCGAGGGTGAGGGATGGGGCACAGATGGACCTGGTCGGATCTGGGCAGTGTGAGCAGCTAACAAAGGTCATAGTGTTGCAGCAAAAGGACCAGAACCCGACATAGAGCGTTGGTGAGATCAAATGACCTCCTGGGGATGAGGGTCCTCCTCATAGTCCACATCATCCAATTCCATTGTTACCAACAGTAAACAGTCAGTGATAGTAACGGTTGGTGAGAAGAAACGAGAAGATCGCGACGATGGAGGCAACCAGGAAAACCATAGGAGGGAAGGTTGAAAACCGCAGGAGGAAATGGTCGCATTCTTTCTTATCATTGATTGAAGGGGTAAAAACAATTTGTGAGAAATCTGGAATAAATCGTTTTACAAAATTGATCTGGCCTGAGAATGATTACATAGTCTGTTTGTTATGTGGGAGAGGAATCTTTTCAATTTCTTGGATTCTACCAGGATCAATATAAATTCCTTTCTTGGATACTATGAATCTGAGAAGCTTTCCTTCTGCTAAAGCAAAGTATGACTTTTTGGGATTCAAACAAATGCCATATTTCTTGCATCTTTAAAAGATATGCTTTAGGTCATTTAAATGATTGTTTCTATTCCTAGAGTAGACTATAATGTCATCTAGGTAAATAACAATTGATTTATTAATTAGACCTTTAAAAGAAATATCCATGGCACGTTGAAATGTAGCACCTGCATTGATGAGTTCAAAAGGCATCTTCTGATCAGCGTATGTCCCCCAATTGGTCCTGAGTGTTGTCTTTAATCTATCATGTAGATGTACAAGAATCTGATTGTATCCTAAAAATCCATCTAGAAAAGACATTAGCTCAAAACCTACAACTAATTGCAATATTTGCTCCATGGTAGGTAAAGGAAAGTTATCCTTTTGACAAGTTCTTTTTTAATTCCTAAAATCAATACAAATCCTAATGTCTCCATTCTTTTTTCTGACAGGAACCATATTTGATACCGATTTTGAATGTCTAATGGGAAAGATTATCTTTTCTTTCAGAAGTTTGTTCAACTCATATTTTATTTGACTTTCAAGGTTTGGATGAATCTTTTTGAGCTTCTATTGAACTGGTTTCTCATTAGAGGCCATCGGTATAGTGTGTTGAATTAAAGAGGTATCATAGGTCTTGAGATCTGAATAATCCTAGGCAAAGAAACCTTTATATGTTTTCAACAACTTAATGAATGATATCCTTTCTTCGGATGATAAACCAAGACCTAGGTTGACATTTTGAGGTTTTTCAGTTGTACCTAGGTTTACCACTTCAAATCTCAAAGTAGAACTGTGAGTCTCGGAGTTGGTAATATTTTTAAATCTGTCTTTCAAGTCATAGAGATCTTCCATTTTGACTATAGACTTCAAAATTGGGTTTTGATATTGTTTATAATTGATTTGTAAGTCATGTTCATGTTCATTATGATTTTTTCCTCATAAGATCCTTCTGATGTAAGGAAATCGATTATATCAGCATCATTATTAAACACTCTCCAATTTGTTACATTATCAGGAATGGATGGTTTGAAAACTAACTCTATGGAAAATCTATCTGGACTAGATTCCTCTGAAGGTCTAAGCCTAGATGCTACATTGGCAAGTAAGTCAGCACTTGCATTTTGTAATCTGGGGACTAAAGAAATGTTAAAAGCAGTGAAATGAGAAGTAAGATTCTGGGCTAGGGATTGATAATGTTTGAGATGCCCAGAAATACAATGGATTGTGTTTCCTACATGTTTAATAACTATTTCAAAGTCTCCATATACTTGCAAATACTTGACATCGAGGCCAATGGCTTTGTACAACCCTTGAATCAATGCTTCATATTCTGCAGTATTGTTAGTGCATTGAAATTCAAGCCTGCATGATAACATGGTTTTCTCTCCTTACGCGTTGATTAAGATACATCCTGCACCTGCACCATCCTCAGACTTGGAACCATCAAAATAAAGAGTTCAAAATAGTGAGTTATCTACAATTTTATCAACTACATCTACACACTTGGAAGCATCTATTTGTGAAAAATTTCTATCTGAGATACTACAACATTATCTGGAAAGGGAGATCTTTGAGCATTAAAGGATCCCGAGAATGACTCAGCCAAGTAATTTCCAATGATTTTATTGGTGAAAGCTACAGGCTCATTGCTTCCCTCGAGATTAGTAACTGTGTACTTCATGAATTTCTCATGGTCTACTCTGATTTGGTTAGGTTTACCATTGTGTGGCAACCACATGTGAGACCAATCAGTTGCAAAGTATCAGTGTAACATTTCAGACTAATCCCTACTTAGAATTAAACCATAAAATTCAGGGATATCAGCCACTAGAATATCGATTATTTGTGAAACTTTTGGACTAGAGGAAAGCCCGATTGAAACTGACACTATTTCTCTAAGAACCTCTACTTTTGTCCTGTCCAGTTGAACTATGTGTACAACAGATTTTTGAGTTGTAATATTCAATTTGGTGCACACAGTCCTTGGCATGATGTTTGAAGAGGCCCCTGAATCAACAAGGAAATTATGGATGTTTCTATTGAAAATCTCATAAGTAAGAAGAAATGGAGGTGTATGACAAATAGATCTATCACTTATTAGAACTAGATCTGTGGGATTTACTTTGTTTGAAGATGAAGGAGGTTTTCCCATATCATAAGCAGCTTGAGTGACTAAAGCTGATGGTAAAGGAGCTATAGGAACTACTTTTAATTCTCTGAGTAATATTTTCTATTGTTGTTTGAGTTTAGTCAATTCATGTAATGAAATATGTGCTTTTGTATT
Organism: Pinus taeda; assembly: GCA_000404065.3. Taxonomy (NCBI): domain Eukaryota; kingdom Viridiplantae; phylum Streptophyta; class Pinopsida; order Pinales; family Pinaceae; genus Pinus; species Pinus taeda. The sequence continues at coordinate 196,313 of APFE030135018.1, forward strand.
TTTCATATCTTCGACTATGTTATATTCTACTATATTCAAGATTACTAAAGTTTTGGAAGCAGTTGAAGGATCTAGTGGAATAGAATCAGTTTGAGTAGTCTTAGATTTCTTACTTACTATCTTCTCTTTTACAAGAGTAGCAACTTTCTATTTATGAATTTTTGTGGACGTATCAGGAGAGTTTTTACTTCTTGTAGTTACTGGCATAGCTTGTGCTTCCTCTTTAGTTGGAAGAATGAAGTCCCACATTCCATTTAACTCAACCTCTTCTTCAGTTTTGACTTCTTCTTTGGTTGGTGAGTCTTCTTCCAGCTCTTGATCAGATTCAGTGTTTGAAATAGTATTCGATGGCTGAGATGTAGAAGAATGATTTCTTTTAAATGAGCGAAAAGGTTTCTTGGGAGAAAATGATTCTACAACTTTTTTCTTGATTTTGACCATTTCATTTGACATGGTCCTTAACACCTTCTGGAGGCCTTCAAGGTCGAAAGGTTCCTTTGGAGCTTTCTTTTTGAATCATCCTTGAATGTTACTTTCTTTGATTTCCTTCTGCCTCTCTGTGACCTCTTTTCTAAGGCAATAATTCTTCTTTTTACAAACAGAGCTTCATTCATGTTTTCTACGAGGGTAGCCTTATTGGCTCTATCTACAAAAAATTCAATATTAGAGGGAAGGGAGGATATGTGCCACTCTATTTGTACATCTACTAGAGGTTTAGAGGCAGCTGGGATTTTGTTTAGTAGCTTGTTAAATTTGGAGTTGAAGTCTTTGATCCTTTCATTTGAATTTGCTTTGAATTTGGAAAGATCATTTATTAAGGATGCTATAGTCCTGTCATCACCAAACTTTGCGAGAAATATTTCTTGAAAAGTATTCCAGTTTCTCATTGAGCCTGCTGGAAGGGAAAAATACCAAGATCCTGCAGATCCCTAGAAAGTATAAGGAAATAGTCTAATCACAACATCCTCATGTGCAACCCCATTAACATTCATGGCTAACGTAAAGTTATTTAGATGTGCTTCAATAGGAAGAACATCAACAGGATTATACTTAGGTAACCATTTTTCTGGGTTTGCTGGGAGAGCATTTGGATTAGCAACCAATACAACACTAGGATTTGTCCAAGGTTGAGTAGAATGATTGGCCATAACTTGAGTTGGAGACTGGGAAAATGGGAAGGCCGGTCCAGAAGTAGGCATAGATGGTGAAGAACTTACTACTGGATAGTAGCAGTACTAGTTGAAGAAGTGGATTGTTGACGGGAGGTGGATTGAGTAGAAGTGAATGGGGAAGTGAATGGATGGAAAGGTGAAGTGATCTTGCTGATATCTGATTCAGATCTTGATGTGGTAACTTTCTTATGTCGCCAATGAATGGGAAACTCAAAAGGCGTTACTCTGAGCCTTTCACTTTCTAATCAAGTTAATACACCAGTTTCTCATAATAAGGAAGTGGCACTTTCTTCAAAGGCTTCGGGTCTCTCAGCAAAAATGGATATCTGTTCCAATTTTTGTATCAAGGAGTGAACTTCAGGAGACTCGAGAGTGTAATATAAAGAAGGTGGTTGCCTTAATACTTCAGGAGGCAAGGGATATGTTTCTACAACTTCAAATTTCTGACCCAGAGATTTTGAACGAGATCTAGAAGAAGTAGAAGTTGTGGAGGGGTTTTGACTCTTATGAACGTTTTTTAATTGATTTTTAGGTTTATATGCCATTCATAGTCGGATGCCCCTCCTTCTAGCGCTAAAATGTTGAAGCCTCAGATTTCTCCAACATGGGGGATAACCACCCAGTCCGGACCTTAAAGACAACTCCTTTTCCGTTTAAAGTGGTAGCTCCGACTGGAGATGATGGGACCAGTTTCCCAATGTGGGTTTTAAATTGAGAGTGGGTGGGTTTCAAGCGATTTCAGTAAGAATAATGATAACTAAATGGCCTATTCTATCATGTAAATCTCTAGCTAACTTAATCTAATATAAACCTAGGTATTCTATGTGATATGCGATCTAAAAAGATATATGTTTGACATGTGATAATAAAGATCATTCACGCATTAAACAAAGATGATAACGTGTAAAGATAATTTCGTTGACTAAATAGTTAGTCAAAGAAATGTATAAACTATATAGCATATATCTGATGATTATATATGAAAGTAAACACTTTCAGCTAGGCATCATATAGTAGCGCAATTAACGCACAACAGAAAAAATAGATTCCATATACAATTCATGAAAACGAAATGTTATCACTAATTAAACAAAAACAGAACTAATCATACAAGATAAAAGTACCATATGTGTGAGGTTCTACTCATTTGACTAATGACATAGATCAACTCCTTTCTTCAAATCAAATTATTCTCCAAGTATACAATAGTGCGTCAACAAAGGAAAGTAGTCTGATATTTAAAATAAACGACCATGTTCCATAATTTCATCAAGGAATTCACAAAATTACAAAAGTGAATTCTTTGCAAATGTTTTTGATAAAATTCTGGACCCTTCTCTAAATGCATGAGAAGGGTATAAATACTATCTAACTAATGTTCAAAAATAGATTATACAAAAAATTGAGGAGGTTTCAAACAACCTTCCTCCTAACTAGCAACTAACTCTAAAAATAATAGTGACTAGATGAGCAAAGGTTATAAAGATGACTTCTTGTCTGCCAGCTTCTCCTTTAGATCGCATATATCGGACATCAGTTTCACTTGAGGAGCTGCCCCAAACTGTGTTCTGACCTGTCCTACGAAGATAACATCTGTGAGAGGTGGCAACATCCTTTGAGTTGAATGGAGTGAGAAATTGAACATCATGATTTGGCTATGAGGTTTGACAAAGTATTCCCAATGTGCCTCCTAGTCAGTCTTTGATAACTTTGCGATCGCCTCCCTTTGCATTTCCGCTTTTGCCTTCCATTTTTTATCCAAGTCATTTAAATCTAGAAGTGATTTCACGTTACCTTCTTTTACTTGGTTGGTGGTGTGAAAAGTGTGATTTACTGCTTTTACTATGTTCTTTGACACCCCTACTGCTCTTGTCATTGCTAATTCAGCCTGCTTGATCCGCGCATTCTAATCTGTGAATAAAATGTCCTTATGTGTTTGTTTGGTCAATTTAGTATTCCTAAATTGATATCATTAATTGTCAACCCGGGGCTCGTAAGCTGATGAAGTGAAGGTGTACTATATGTACTTAAGCAACCTCTTAAAGCTTTTTGTCGTTTGGGGGTGTTGTTTGTGATTATTTTATCTTCCTAAGATGGAGTGATGTATTTATAAACAAATGAGTGATGGTGTGTGTGGAGTGAATTCTAAATGAGTGAGGATGTGTGATTAGTGATTCCTAACTAATTGCTGAAAAAGGAAGACTTTGAAGAAAATGAATTAAAATAACTGAAAGCAAAGAACCACTCTCTAATGGTATTAGACACCATTCATGCTGCTGCAAAAATAAGAAAATCACTTAAAAGACCAATGATAATGTTTATCTCTTCCTAACTCTCTGCCCCTAACACATAGTACTGTGTAAGACACGATTAAGAAGTAGCTAAAAGTAAGTCTAATAAATGATGAAAATGAGAAAATCTACTTTAAAGACTAGTGATAATATTTTGCTCTTTCTAACTCTCTGCCTATATCACATAGTACTGTGTAAAGCACGATTAGAGAGTAGCTAAGGATTAGTCTAGAAAGCACCCAAAGCCAGCTGCAAGTGATTAGTATTCTGATCTCTAAGAGATAAACAATTTATAGTAAGAGACCATTCACATATATTAGCAGACAGTTTTGAAAATTAAAACTAAAAACTAGCTATGGAAATAAAGTAAGGAGCAGCAACTTTAAATCTGTCAACTGAAACTACCACTAGATGCAAAGCAAACACATAAACACACAAATAATCCCGGGTCAAAAACCTGCAAAAGAGCAATGCTGATCAGCTTAAAGAAAAGATCCAAAACGAATTAAAATGAAGTGAATTATGCTGTACATAGATCAAGAAAAGAAAATGCTGAACATGAAAATACTATACAAGGCTAGTATGAACAGGGGCCCTCCATTCACATAACCCAAGAAAGACTCAAAGTGTTGAAAGCTCCAAAACAGCACGGGTTCTATTACTCCATATGCAGAAATTCACAGTTAAGAGTGCTAGAACAACACTATAAAAACAGAGTTTTGGGAATGCTCAAAAATTACAACAAGTTCACAACATACAACAAGTAAAAAGTCTCTTTAAGCGTACGCAGACGCAAGTATTTATAGGCATCTGAAGGATAGCCTATGCGTGCTGCTAAAAACGGAAAATAACAAACTGTCATGTGTAATTAAAACTGAATTAACACGTCATGAGCCTGCGTGGGTGAGCTGGAGGTCCTGGTCGTCATGGGGATTGAATCCAAAGTTGGATTATGTTCCCCACGTCATGCGAAACACGGGCAAGCCACCGTCTGAGCTGACGTGACCAAACAGCTTATGCATCACCGTTGAGCTGCCTTCGTTGACCGGATCTTGCCTTTGTTTGACTGGAGGTATGGATGACGTGGATAATTGAACAAATGGCACAGGAACCTCGAGCACCTTGATACCTAAGTACCCATGTGGCTCGTTTGGCAAAATGGCACGTGGAACCTTGAGAACAACAAAAAGGCTGCGGAATCTCCAGATGGCTGCGGAATCGCCAGATAGCTACGGAATCGGCAGAGAGCTGCGGAATGCCTGTAAATATGTCAAAATCTAAACAAAACAGTCACACATTAGCAAAGCTCACTTGATCATGCTTAATGACATCTAGTGTAATGATCTAGGCGGTTTTACAGGGAAAATGAGGTGAAAGAGAGAGATAGGCGATGAAAAACAGTAGATAATAGTAGATGATGAGGTGTAGGTTAGAGGCTCTACAGTGTCTCTTCAATCTAGGGAAGATTAGCGCTTCTTCCCTCTTCAGTTTCTTTCCATTCAATGTATCAGAGATTTTTGTATTTAAATCATTAAATTCAGTTCTCTGGTCAATCACCTTATCCGTTAATTGATCACTGGTAATTAGATAAGGGATGATATGATACATTCTCTGGCAAAATAAATCTTGTTGTTTTGATAGAAGGGAATTCAGCTCTAATGATTCTTTGATGAATTCATCGACAGTAGGAACATATTAATATTTTTTCCATGGCTTCTTGCAACTCTTGAATTTGCATGTTCTTCACAGAAATGTCTGCATCATGGCTTATCTTTAACACTTCCATATTCTGTTGTAATTGGGCAATTTGTTTAGCATCTTGCTGGTTCACATTTGCTTTTTCAATTTGCGTTTGTTGCTCAAGCTACGCTATCTTTTCTTCCCTCTTCCTTAACAAAATAGATACCTTTGTATCTTTATCCATGGTGGCAGTAGCATATGCCCCTGTAAACTACAACAATCTTGTTAAATTTTCAGCAGGATTAGAAGGGATATCCTTCCAGACTATGTCCATCGGCTTATTCCCTGCTAGGATCTCGAGTGTTTCCACCCTCCTTCTTTTTGTCTGTCTTCTCACTACAGCCTTGTGCAGTGAGTTGTAGAACACATCTAAAGGAGGAATTTCAATAAACTTTAGGATAATTTCCAATGTTGGCAATGCAGGAATGATTTATGTATACTGTGAACTTGTTCCTTGCTCATCCATTGGTTCAGAATTTGAAGTTTTCTGAGTTTGCATAGGAGTGTGATATTTCGTTATTTCTTGGGCATCTGTTGTCTTTAGGAGTGTCTTGTAGTTTTTTATTGAATTGGTCCCACTCCTGCTCTAAATTGTTGCTTTTGATCTCAGAACCGATATCTTTAGTTAGGTCACTTATGACCTGCTTTTCAACTGACCTCTTGTTGGATTCCGTTGTATTCTTGGTGTCCTGGGCTTTCCCTATATCCTGTGCTTTCCCTGCGTCCACTTGAGACTCTATGCGAGAATTTGGTCCCTCACTATTGATAGTTACAATGGGCATGGCCTTGTCACTAGCTATTAACAAATGCAATGGAATTACTTCAAGCCTTTGATTTCTGAATTCCTGAAACTTTTCAAAATATTTAGGACTCAAATTGGCCTTCGCCCAATCGAATGCTTGTTCGAATGATTCAGCTGATTCTAAAAGATCTTCAGAATTATTAGCTTCATGGTTGAAGGGCTTGATCTTTACTGCATTAGTAATATTGTGTGTTATCTTGTCTGGGTCGAATTGCCTCTTTGGCAGAGTATGGAGCCTGAGGCTCTCTAGGCTTAGTGACTCCTTGGTTGCATGGTTGAAATTTTCCAATGAAAAAGAACCACACCGAATGGGAAAGGATGGCCCCAAATAATTCTTGTTATCTTTTAGGGTCTTGGTTAAGCCTTTACCCACAATATGGTGAGTTATTTCTCTTTCTAGTAGAATATCGGAGACATACAAAGGGAGTACATGCGGGTCCATTGTACTACCAAAAACTCTGATATATGTATACCATTCTTCAACAAAATACTTGCCTACTACGAGAAGGTCTGTAGCGACTTCCTTAGAAAACCTGGGGGCTTTCTTATTAAAAATAAATTGATTCAATCGTAAAATAACATTGTGGCATATTTTATAAAAAATAGGTATATAATGGGATTCCCAAATCTGTTTATGGCTGAGATGGATGGGGTAGGGGTTTTGCAAAGTCCATTTCCAACCCATGATTGGAAATTTAGTACAGAAACAGATGGCATCCATGATATAGGCACTGAAATAAAATGGAGGAAGGTTCTATGTGGAGGAGGATCTCTTCTAACGATACTCGGAGATGGCAGTGGCTAGGTTATCATATAGGATAGTTTCCCAATTCATTATGTGGGAATTGGCACAAGCATCAATTAGAGGAATCCATTCTATGGAAAACTTGGTATTATTAGGTAATCCATATAACCTACATAACATATAAGTTACATAGTTATAGGGGTTTACCAAAGAATCTATGCAATACATACCCATTTTATCATAATTGAAATTGTTCTCTAGGACCCTCCAGCGCTGGATAATCCTGAAAGGTTCTTCATTTTTCCTTGCAAAGTTGGCCAGGTATGATTTGTCATATCTGTACTAAGGGTCAGGTATATGATACATTTGTTTCAGGTCCTTAGCTTTGAATGACCCCATTAGCTCCATCTTCGAGTTCCTAAATTACCTGTCTTCAATACTGAGATTTTCCACCACCCATCCAATCATATCAGTGTATGGGAGTATTTTCTCTCTTGCTCCTATTCTGTGAAGGAAGGAACACGCATCATCTTTGAATTGGACCCCTGAAGGTTTTATTGAGTCAATCATTTCCTTTATGACAGTAATTTTAGGATGCTCATCTTCAAGTTTGTTGTATATGACTTCCCATGCTTTCGCTCCTCCATCGGCGCTATAAACTGTATCAGCGAATATAGGCGACATTTCTCATACCTCAAACTCTGTAATGCTCTGCTTCTTCTACTTTTGCATTACCTTTTGCAGTGACATCTCTTTTGAAGCTTTCCTTAAACAAAAGAGATATATCAGCACACACAATGGAGGGCAATTAAGGTAGAGAGTTCTTTTAAATGACTTGAATTGTGGGAAGATTTTAAATGAGATTTTAGTGTTAACTAGCCATTACTTGAAAACATCAATTCCTCTCCTCGAGCTACTAAACATTAATTACTCTGTCAAACCACTCATTATTACATTAAAACTCAATAACTTCTCCACGCTTCACGCTTTATTTGCGCATCGCAGCTTTCAAATGTTGCCATATAACGTTATTCGGAGTTAATGTGAAATGCAATTGTGAGAATCGCAATATCACATTTCATAAATTCTTAAGGGGTGACACAATGGCATGCTTTATCAATTTGTGATTTGTGAAGTGTGATTGTGTGTTATTAAAGTGTCGTGATCAGAAAATTGTATCGGGGACCTCATCGCATATCGTATTTCGGGATTTTCAATGGAATGTTAACAATTGTTACATGGAAAACTGCAATTTGCAATAAGAGATTTAGGCATGAGTTCTTTTTTGAAGGTTTTTTAGGAAAATTTTTAGAGTTAGTGTTTATTTTCAAAGGCTAAAAATTTAAAAGGTTCCCCATTTATATGTAAAATATTAACTATTACTCATATAAATGGGGGTGTTGTTACATAGTACAACACAATGACAAATTTTTCCACCAATAATCACCATGATACCAAACATATCATTTAATTTGCAATGGTGCCATATGAACCTATAGCATATGATATATTGGCATATGCATTAATAGCTTAGAACAAACCACCAATCTTGAGAGCTGAAGCAACATTTTAAAAGCATTTCATTCATTCCTGTAGTTACATGGGTTATTTAAATTTTGAATATGCTTATAATTTCGCATGTGGCATCCTCCCTAACCTATGCTCATGGTAGAGGGTAACAATTTTTTGGATGCCAATTTTTGACATACTTGACAAGCAATGCAGGGAACTTTTGTAGCCTTAATGCAAAAGTAAAAAATAATCAAAATTGGTATCAACACCCAAGGGAGGAAAGAATGAGTTATTTGGTTTTTTTACATTCCCAGTCTTTGTCAGTCCAAGAGAGAGAGAGGAGGAATTCCCTTAGGTTGCTGAGAGTGAGATGCAACGAATCATCAGTGAGGGAGGGTATATTTATAAAGATTCGTTGATTCCTTTCCTTCCATGTATTCTAGAGGAGGAATCTAGGTAGCAAATTCGAAGATTTATTGATGATGGGGTTGGTAAACAGAGAGGTTTGCCAAGAGAGGAAAGTGGAGGTGATGTTAGTGGGGTTACAGTCTAATTGGCGGAATAGAATTGTAATATCATTTCATAGGGAGGTCGTATAGATGCAATTAATGAAGATATGATCGTTGGATTCCAAGTTAAAGAGGACAATGAAGTAGATGGAGGGTCCAAGAAATCCTCTGCTTTGAAGCTTGTCCCATGTGAGTGCTTTGCTCTAGAATAAGAGCCATAGAAAGAGAGAGATTTGAGGTTGTTGTATGAGCTACCAAATATTTTCCCAAATTTGACAGTATTCATAAAGGAGTGAGAGGAGAGGAGGATGCAAGATACTTTGAGATTGAAATTACCTTGTGGTATTCCCAATGAAGGATATCGACTCCTTGAATTGTAATTTTTTGGTTTGCAAGTGTTTGTTGTAAAACAATTCTTTTTGTGAAATGTTCTTAGTCATCTCCTTGCTTCCAATGAATCCAAGTATGTCATTGAGAGAGGTTGTAGGAGGAGGAGGTCTAGTACTATGCCACCTAATTGAAGCCTTGAGCTTGTTGAGAATTCTTAATGGAATTTAATTGATTTTGTTGAGATAATTTGGGCCATTGATGCCATGTGTCTTCCTAGAATAGTGCAATCTAGCAATTTTGTATCTCCTAGAAGAAGTGATCTTTAAGGAGTTTCTTGTGTTCCCATGCAACATTCCATATGTGTGATCCTTTATAAATTCCCTGTTAGTTGGATGAGTTGAGATCCTTGAATGTTGGGAGTATATTTGTGTCTCCACATTTTACACCAAGGGGCTTCAAGATATTTGAGCAACCTCCATCAAGTTTTGGCATAGAGAGCCTTACCGAGAGTCACTTGAGAGTTTTAGGATCTTTGAGTCCTATACCTCCCACTATCTCTTGTTGGCAAACCTTATACTAAGAAACAATTGCCCATTTTTTTTTCCCTTTTGGCATCTCCCCGTAGGAAGTTTCTTTGAATGGTTTTGATTTTGTTGAGAATGGCTTTAGAGGCAACGAAAGCAAAAAGATGATAATTAGGGAGGGATTATAGGACATATTTAAGAAGATTAAAGCATGCTGCCAAATTTAAGAGATGGAAAGTCCAACTAGAAAGATGAATTTTAAATTTTTGCACTATATTTTCTCAAATAATTTTCCTTAAAAAATTGTTAGTAAAAAAATTTCCTACAAGAGAAAAAAAATTAACCACTTTCATGACCACTAAAAATATTAAATTTAAAAAAAAAAATTTAAAAATTTCATAACCCCATATAAAAATATGAAATTTTCATAAATAAAGAAAACTTTTCATGACCAGATAAAGAAAATGTGATGAAATTAGACATTTGGATTTAAGAAATATAATGATAATCTATCTTTGTTTCTTATTATCTTGTCCATACAAAAACAACCACTAAAATTATTTAATTAAAATATGCAAATAGATAACAGCTTGTGAGTGATTTAATAATGGAACTATGTTTCCATGCCATAATAATGGCAAACATTGAAAAAGAGAAAACATTTATTTATTTATTTGTTTGTTTGTTTGTTGATAATTAGAATATGTGATACATTCGCCGCATATTTTTGTTAGAAATGGAGTTTGCCACGTACACACCTTTTACTAGTAACTACGTCTTATCCTTTACCCTTCAATTCCAATGGTGTTACATCAAATTTTAGGGAAATGGATGTGTGCCACCTATGATGAGAAGATAATTATTTGCACTAAGAATAGAGTGGCCACCCTCTAATTTTGGGTTTTGCCACGTGTCATGTGACCACATATTCATCATCGTATAAGACAACTCGTAAGATATTCACGAGCATCTTCTGCTTGACATAAGTATTAAGACATCAACACGTGGATTATAAAATATCTTTTATTTTGACGACAATAACATTCCATGCTCATACTCAACGTTCGGTGCCTCCTCGGGCCCACTTAAATTAGGTGTGTCATATCTTTTACTTTATTGTCTTTGGTTTTTTTTTTAAAGGTGACAAAACTTATCAAACTCAGGTGTCAAACCAACAGTGAGGACAGTCATCTCTGGCTGCTATCCGCGAATGTTGGATTTGACTCATCACCGTTATCAAGGAAAACCATACCACCTGTAATAACCTGTTGGTGGTCCGTAAGGGAGCAGGCTTTCACTCCTGCCAGATGCCTCTGGGTCTTGGGCCGTTAACCTGTTTCCTTACGTCCAAGGAAGACGAGCTCTTAGCCAAGCAGAAGCAGTTTTATCGCATACTCTAGGCCGAAAAGCTCAAATCTTTGGCTTCTCTTTTATTTTCTCTTTAACTCTTTTTTTTTTAATAATTATGTTCATTTATAAAATAAAAAATTGTAAGTTTGGTAAGACTATCTTTTCATCATGTCTAACGTCTCACTCTAATCGAGGGATAGCACAAGATTTAAACCCAAGACTTTTGGTTCGGTGAAACTTCATTTCCACAACCATTTCCATTTGAACTACCCCAAACAAACATGTTCATTTATAATTTTGAAACTCACCTATTGATTCTAATTCATTTTAATTATCATTTTAACTCAATGAGTTTAATACATAGAAAAAATATCATGGTGTGAAATATATATATATGATTAATTTTTTATAGTTGTAAAAATAATATTGTATATCATTTTGAATGTAATGGACATAATTTATTTTTATAGAAGATGAAATTTTTTGTTTGGAAAAATCAAGTTTGGAGTTAAGTAACTTATGATTAGGAAAGTTAAGGATATTAAAGGCTACTGAGAATAGATTTTTAAAATGAAAGGGTCTATCGTCATTCCTCACATACATAAGCTTTTTAATTTGGCAATGAAGCAAGGCTTCTCTAAGATTTGCATGTAGAGTTTCATTGTACCTAACTTTAAAAGTGGAGATAAAAGTATTCCCTCTAATTATAGGACCATTATGATTAGACGCATCTTAGCCAAGCTATATGTAATTATTTTGGAAAAGAAGATTAACCTATGGCTAGAAAGCCATGATAAAAGAGCTAAAGTCCAAGCTGGGTTTAGGAGATATCATTCAATTGTGGATCACCTTGTTACTTTCAAGATCATTGTAGAGGAATATCGCAATAATATAAATGAGCTCTTCAGTGATTTTGTTGACTTTAGAGAAGCTTTTGACATTGTTCCTAGGACAAAATTATGGAAGAGGCTATGAAAGATAATGGTTCCTCTTGATTTAGGGGTTGTTGCGACAAGTTTGTATGACAATATTATTGCAAAGTTTAGGATTACTAAGGTTTGGTTGAAAGAAATTAACTACAGTATTGAACTTAAGCAAGGGTGTCCATTGTGACCTAGCCTTTTTGGCATATACAATGATATAAAGCCAAAAGAGTGTTTGGAAGATGCACGTTGTGTGGGCCCCACACTCACTAGTATAGTATTCAATCTTCTTCTTTATGCCAATGATATTGTTCTTTTGGCAAGGAGCCATTACGATCTAAGTTGGAAAGCAACTAAGAATCCTCCATGATTTATGTTCCAAGATGAGTATGACTATTAATACTAACAAACAAAAGTCATGATAATTAAATCTAGAAAGATCACATCTAATACTTTCATATATGATAATGACAACTTGGAGGAAGTTCCTTCATATAAATGTATTCGAATCAATATCCATCGTAAGCACAACTGAAATTATAGCATTATGAAAAGGATAAATGGGGGATGAAAACCTTATGATAGGATTGAAAACAATTACAAGTCAATAGATCTTTGAATATGGGTTTAAGAAAGCTCCTCTTTGAGTCTCTCACCACTCATATTATTTCATATGAATGTGAGGTTTGGGGCTACAATGTCTTCAGAGAGTCATGGAGGAAGATGGAATAGATCCAAAAGCAATTTATAACTTGCAATCTCAAGATTAAAGGAAATACTCTCTATCATTTCTTCCTAATTGAAAGAATAATCCCCCCACTAAAACCATGGTTATGACTAGGTATCTTATGTATAACATCAATTCAAAGAACATAGATGGTGGGAAGTTTCCTAAAATTGCTTCTAACTCTAGAAAAACCACCAACTTTAGCTTGAGTGGGGATGGGATAAGGATGCTCAATCTTAGCTAGATCATTAGGGGGATAGAGGATGATACCATTTTGCAAAATAAGGATTATATTAAAAATATTATTATACGTCAAAATTTAAGGGGAAATGATGGAGTGATTAAAAGCTAAAGGGGAAAAGGAAACTAATATAATAGAAGGAAGTGATCAACCCCAATCTTGAAAAATACACACACACAAACACATATATCTTTGTTTTGACTAATGTAAAAAAGAAAATAAACATTACTAAAGCACTTAGTCACATAACACGACACTATGTATGCATGTAACAAATTAGTGAATTACACATAAACATAAATATTGACAAAGATTCAATTTAGAAAATTTATATCATGATGATACAAATTAAATCATACAACTAATGCATATAACCAAAATAGAACCAAGTGCAATCTGTATATGAACAAAAAGTGCATCAACAAAGAGCCTCTAAATAGCCTCTAGAATCCAAAAAAAATCATGCTACAACAAATAACTAGTACTACATATCATCAAAATCATTTCCTATATTGGGATTATCATCATTAATATCACCCTTAAAGCATTAAAATAAGATACAAAAAGCTTAATATGCCAAGTCGAGATTTTGTTTGAGTGATGGGTACATTTTTCTAGGGTCATGACAGATGAGTTCAACAAATTATTTCCATCAACATCAATATATATAGAGGGCTTCGTTCTCTTTATTAAATGCTAGTTCCATACCCACACATGACAAAATCGAATGGAAATGTTGCAATACCCCAAATCCAAAAATCCTAAAAACTATTAAGTATGTTGGATTTTGAGTGGGATGTAAAATTCTAGTTTCTCCATATGAAATCCAATGAGTTTTGAACCACTATAAAATATCCTTAAACAATTAATGTTAATCTTAAAATTTTATGTAAAAGGATGAAATTAACATTACCATTAATTACATAGCATTAGTAGGGCCATGAGCTGCATAGTGAGACTAGCATTCAAATATTCTCAAATCACCATGGTATGAGAGAATCTATCATCTTTGTGATCTTAAGAAGGTTGAAGATGTTAATAATTAACATGGGCGAGACGAGACAAGCAAGATGACAGAAAAATCCATAAGACCATTTGTTATATAATATTGATCTCAAAATCCGAATTTACAATACATCAATGAGCCTTCTAGATCTTCTAGATTGAGATCTATATCACACTGACAACTCACTAATGAATCATCATGACACCTCATCAATATAAGAATTACAAGTAGCGTCGTAGGTTAAAGAAATTCCTCAATAGACCTAAGAGCAAGGGTAGTTGCTAATAGAGATGTAGGAGCAGTTCCAGATTAAGAAAATCTGATTTTCTAGGGACTCACATTCTAATTATATCCCCCCCCCCCCCCCCAAAAAAAAAAAAATCACAAAATATGAATAATTTTACCAATAATTTTTGTTATCTTCAATATGAAACTGTTGAATTGAGCTTCAATGAAGATATGCTTGAAAAACTGCTAATCTTGAATATTTGAAAGTGATAAGCTACAATGTTTGAACATATCTATTGAAATGATTGTTGAGGAGACTAGTTTCTATGCTGGAATTCTCCTTTGTAGACTAAATGTTGATTTGTTTGACTGATTTGAATTTCAATAGTTGATTCTTGAAATAATCCAAGTTAAGGCTTTGGATTCTTTAGGTGGTGGTTTTTCTGGTTGACCACTAACCATCTTCCATGGAAACTAGTGGTTTATTATTTACTGCTAACCAATTTTTTTTGAATGATGTGGCGGTTTTTGAATGACCACTAACCAATTTTCTTTGAATGATATGGTGGTTTTTGGATGGCCGTGAACCAATCTTCACTTGATTAATAAGGTGGTTTTGGTGTACCACTAACCATCTTCTTTTCTTTGAATACCATGGTGGTTTATGGTTTACCACTAACCACCTTCAATTCATCAATTTATTTTCCCCTTTAAGGTGTAGGAGAGTTTCTTTTATCATTGTGCTCCCCCCTGGGTGTGAAGAGTACGATCTTTCTTTGGAATTCCTAGTCAATTTTTTTATTTCTTTCTGCATTTCTTCAGGAACCTTTATCTTTACCTCTGTCTTAACCAGATGATAGAAATTGTGCAACTTCTTTACTTATATATTCCATGTCCAAGGATTTATCCATCCACAATGGATTATTTTCCTAGTTTCTTTTGCTTTTGACATTTCTTTGATAGGTGATTTGTCTTCCCACAATGAAGACAATGATTGAGGCCAAAACAAAACACTTTTTCCTAAAGTGCCCGACCTCTACCCAAATTAGATCACAATTTCAAAACACAAGTTACAATACAAACCTTCCTAACCTCCTAAGTCATCAACCTATGGTGACCTTGGAACACTTCTCTTAATGCTTTATGAACACATAATTAAATTTATAGAGAAATATAAGTAATATGTTACCTATCTTAAGGTCTAATAGACTAACTCTAGTCTCCATGGACATTAATCATTATCATCATCATCAATAACTACTAAATTGCTTGTCACATTCATAGTTTATTGGGTCTCTTTTACAAAAGGAAAAAATTCCCATAACTTAATTAGTAAAATGCCCATAAATGTTGAATGTCTCACCCTCTACATCAAATATGGTGTGAGACATTTTATACCAAGGTCCCCCATTACCCTCAAGGATTAGTTCAAGTAATTATGAGCCAAACATGGGATCCCTCCCCCGGAGTTGGAGAGGTCATGAGTTTGAGTCTCTTGATCCACTTAGGGTTAGGGTCTATAAGCAAGGTTGTTGGTTTACCTTGTTTACGAGTCATGAATCATGAAGAAGTACTTAGAGGGTTTTCTACCAGATTCTTTCCTTGGAATAAACAAAACCAAGGTCCAATGTTGAAATTTGATATTCAATTTGAATATTTTTACATATTTTAAACTTATTTTACTTATGGATGTGGAGAGAAACTATCACCCTTGATACAGAGTAAACTTATAACCTATCAAATTAGAAATTAGAAATAACTTACCCTTCATTTTTCCTTATAAAAATACTTTAATAAACCAATATATATATATATATATATATATATATATTATATATATATTATATAATAAATAATCTACTTATTATTAAAACTAAATGTTACTTTTCTCAATTATTTTGTGCCCATGGGTTCTTTGGATCGGACCAATTGAATGGGTGTACTGTTAAGGCCACTCTTTGTGATAGGTCATTTGGTTCAAATCCCCTGTAAGTGCGTTAGGTATTATTATAAAATAAAAAATAAAAATTTACGAAATATTTTTTGAGATACCCAAAAATTATCAATAAAAAATAATATAAAAATATATATATATAATTCATTTATATGAATCCGAAATTTAATGATAGTTACTTCAATAATTAATTTTAAATAATTAAAACGAAGTATCCCAAACTAATAATTAAAAACATTTAATTTTCTTTAATTATAAGTTCTAGTTTAATATATATAGAATTACACAAAGAAGATCCCTATCTGATCAAAAAAAAATTTCTTATTTATCAATTTTTGAATTTGTATTCAAATTAAATATATAATAATAAACAAAATAAAATACTTACTCTAAAAATGTTCAAAAAAAATATCTTTAAAATGATTAAATATATTTATTTATATTTATATATAATATATATATATATAATATAAAAGGACTTTACCAACTTATCTCATGAGGCTTTACATTGTCTTAAATATATATACATAAAGACAATTTAGATATTAAATGGACTTTATCCCCTCACCTCATCGGGCTTTACACTAGACAGGATTAAATTTTTGTGTACCATAAATGATACCAAATAAAAATTTGTGTTTTTTATATTCAAGAACAAGGTGGAATGTATCTTGTGGGTACATCATTTTGGGAAAATTAAATTTATAATAAAATATATAATTTCTTCTAGAAGCTTGTTGTTTGAGATGCACGCCACAAGTTTTCACTCTGATCTTCCATGGCATGGGAAGCCTTGATAAATATTTAGGGAGTACTAATTAATTATGGAGTTATTTATGGAGGTAGAGGAATTGTCTGGATAGCTAAAAATGGTTTTTTAGGGAGTACTAATTAATTATGGAGTTATTTATGGAGGTAGAGGAATTGCCTGGATAGCTAAAAATGGTTGGAATCCAGGAAAAAAATTCCAAAAAAATTGTAGAGACAATGTTTGAATCGTGTTTTTGATAGTGGAAATGGATTCAACACCATCAAAAATGTTTAGAACACCTAAAATTTTGAAGTTTAACAATTATAACTTGGATTTACAAAAATCCTTACGACATTTTTTTTAAATATGACTAAAATTTCCATAACTTTCCGAACAATTCTTCAAATTAATTAAACTACAACATTAATTACAACTTTAACTCAGAATTCACAATTAAAAATTCATATGGGAAAGCTCTACCTGACCAGTTTACCAAAAAAGAGATTAGAAAGAATGAGGTGAATAGGGAAAGAGAGTCATCTTTGCTATACTTTACTGACACGTGTATTATGAAAAGAGATCAACATTCCATGGCCCCAGTTAACGTGTATGTCTCATCAATCGCTTTTGCTTTAATCACTTTGCCTCCTCCTTTACTGTCTCCTTGACTTCTACAAAACAATTATACCATACCCCTGTGAATGGCTTGAGGTGTGTACACATGTGTAGTTGTTAGAATTTGTTTAATATCCAAATATAAAGTATTAATTTTTTTTTTAATGTTATATTTTTATATTGAAAAAAATGATAATGCTAATGGTGATCATTACATTTACTTTAATCAAATT